>JAOPJM010447371.1:0-11103 GCA_027124095.1 Muusoctopus leioderma | reverse complement strand
CACACACACACACACACACACACACACACACACACACACACACACACACACACACACACACTCACACACACATATATATATAATTAGAAGTCATTTCTATTTATTTGGAAGAAAGACACGTTCGTATTAGGCAATACAATATAAATGTTTTGTTATAAATAACAAGGTGAAATATATTTAAATATATTCCTTCGTTATTTTGAAAGTAGTTTTTACATTTCTTCTAAGTGTTTTCAACCTTCCGCGATCGATAAAATAAAATAAAGTACCACTCAAGTACTGGATTGCCCAAAAATGTGTTGTCGTGTGCCAATCTTATAAATCAATATTTCTTCAAAATGCCAGGGCAGTGGATTGATTGGTAGAATCGGTGGTGCCTTGCTGTATGTATTTGTGTCCATTTACGTTCTCAGATCGAATCCCACTGAATTCAACATTGCCTTTCATCATTCTGGGATCGATAAAATAAACACCAGCCGACTACTTGGATTCAATATAATTGACTGTTCTCTCCTCCCAAATGTGTGGCCTTATGACTTAATTTAGAAATCAATATTCATTCCAAGTAGGAGGGGCGGTGGACTGGCAGAAACGATAGTGTACCAGGGACCACCAAGCCCGAGTAGAGGGGTGAAGGTGGATCCGATGAGCCAGGTAGGCTAGTTGGCATGGGCATACTATCTTAAGGGTGTCTACTACTCCCCCCTCGGGTAAGAGACAAAGGGAGGACTCTTTGGTGAAGAATTTTTCTTTTTTCTAAATCGTTCTAGTTCTTTTTATTCTGTTCTGTTTTTTTTTTTAAATTACATTATGTACATTACATGTACATGTATGTACCTGTAACACATACATAAATCATATGTATTAGGAACTGGTTACTGAAATACTTGATGAGTACTTTGGAATGGAGCCTACATTTCATATCTGACCTGGACTAATTATCAGCTGAAATGGGGTTTACATTTCACATCTGGCCTAAGCCTATCACCTGCTTTGAGCAGGCATGGGTACCACGTGACAAGTGTTTTGCACGATTTAGTCACGTACCTTTCATATATTCTGATGATTTTTAAATCAAGCCAGAAACTTAGAAATTAATATTTATTCCAAATATATTGAGTTTTCCATGCTTTATTTACTTGTTGGAAGAATTGTTTTTATAGCTGGGCGTTGTTCTTACAATTAATCACTCAATCTTGAAGTAGAAGTTGCAGAGTTAAGGCCAAACCACAATGAAAGTAGTAAGATTAAACTTACGACCATGTGGTCCAGCACGTTAACATCCCAGTCATGTGTCTTGTTTACACACACACACATCCACATCCACACATCCACACACACACACATAGATATATATTATTTAGCATCATGCAATATATAAACAGAGATAAGAAGAAGAAGCAAAAGTCAGGTGTGCCTATGATCTGCAAGAAGAAATATGTTTCAGTTGCAGGACTCTGCCCTAAACCTTAGCGATTTCTCTCCCCTCACGCTATGCAAGCAAAATGTATTTATTTATTTTCCATAACGAGCCATATCAAATTATATAAACAATAATCTATAGAAACATGTCTTAGCTTACGTATTCAAAGCTGATTCGAAGACAAAAGCAAAATTATATTCTATATTTGAAGAATGATCGACAGAAACACTCACGAAAATAGACATAAGGTGAATTGGGTGCAGAAAATGTTGGCTTCACTTTTCTTTTTGTTTGGTTCATACCCCATTGATGGTGCAGTATAGGGATTGGACTCCTGGTGATCTTGCTGGTATTAGGTTTATCTTAAGATGAGGCTAAATAGAAATGGTTTCCTGGTTCCTATTACAGGACCATGGTAGGATATCAATCTTCAACTATACAGTGTCCTCACTGTATACAACAGAGATGTGTACCTCTTCATGCAACCTATTCACAGCTATGTGGATTGAGCAATCAAGCATGATCCTCCTCCATCCAGCACTAAACACTTTTCCAAACCATTTTCTCCAAGAATTGCAACCTTCTGGAATCTTTTTCCCTGTACATGTCAGTGTACAGAATTTCAAGCAGAGAATTGAAACCCCTCTGGGTACTTTCAATTAAAATCATCTTACTGACGATCTAAAAATATAAATGGAAAATATCTCAAAAGATTTTCAGTAAATCTGCAGCGAAATAATGGAAAACCTACTAAATTTGCTAGCGTTTAGATATCAAAGAAACATTTCGAAAGGAAAATAGCGATTTTTGCTAATAAAATGAAACTTTTTCTGAGAGGAAAAGGTGATAGGTTCTAAAAGGCAGAAAACATAAAAACAAAAGATATAAGACATATATATTGTATGATATGGTATAAAAAAAAGGATATGTGTCGAAAGAGAAAATATATTGTAGCTTAGAGATGAAGGAAATGCCATATAGAAAAATGAAAGTAAGTAAGAACTCTGTCTAAGTGATCAAAATATAAGATAATATAGTGTTAAAAAGCAAAAAAAGAAGACAAATCTGAGCTAAGATTATAACTGGATGGAAAATATTCTTTTGTCAGGAAGAAATATAGTTTATAATGAAACACACTTTATATCAAATATGCATTGTTTCTTATAGATATTCTTGATAAAAATACATTCGTACTCGAACGACACACTTGCAGATAATACGGAACTTATCAAGAAAGAATAATTCTAAAAAATATTAAATAATAGTGTTAGTCTGTTTATTTATCCAATACTATTATTTAAATGGTAGTATGTTTTTTAATGTCTATAGTGCTTCCTATGGCACTCTATTCTGTTATTCACTATTAAAGTGCTATACAAACTCAGTTTACTGTACATCGAAGCGGATTTGACGGGTGGCGTTAGTATCTAATTCTTTAGACTAGCATGTGTCTCACATGAAGTGCTCAAATAAGCATTAATCTACCGATGAAGAAAACTAGAAATCTAACTGAAAATGTTACTATTTTTATTGGCTTCTTTACCTAAAGCAATATAGCCAATGTTCCGAATGTTCCTTCCATCCACACTACAGACGTTTATGGACGTAAACACTAAGTTTGTTCCATGCCCTCAGTTTGTACTTATATATATTGATTTATAACATAGATACGAGGCAATAAATCCGGGGGAGAGTTGTAGTCGATTATATTGACCACAGTACATAACTGGTAATTGTTTTAAAGAACCTGGATGGATGAAAGTAGTAAAGTCGGCTTGGGCATATTTCAACTCAGAGCGTAACTAAATATTACAAGGCATGTTGTCCTATGCTATACCGACTGTATCATCTACCACCCTTGTACTGATAAATATAACTCGGTCGCCACTCACAATCGATCATGACTTGGAAGCAGATTGCACCATGCCTTCACTCTTGTTTTAGGTGCCCGAGTAGCCGCGAGTGGACACAGACACCCTCTCGACCATGGCACAATTGACACAACGGAACCTCAAAGACGTGACAGCTAGAAGAAGACAGGGCTGTACCCTAGCATTTTGATTGGTATTTTATTTTATTGACACCGGAAGGACGATAAGTAAAGCTAACCTCGACGGGATTCGAACTCAGAAAGTAAAGAGCCGGACCAAATACTGCAAGGCATTTTGTCCGACGTTCTAATGGTTCTGCCAATCCAACTAATAATAATAGCGAATTGGCAGAGTCGTTAGAGCGTCGGATAAAATGCATTGTGGTATTTGTTCCGGTCCTCTGTTATCTGAGTTCAAATCCTGCCGAGGTCAATTTTGCCAATTACCAGCTTTGCATAGGCCTGGGTACCACGTGACTAAGTGCTTTGCACAATTTAGTTACGTACCTTTACATACATTCTGATGATTTCAAATCAAGCCAGATTTGACTTCACCTTTAATTAACTCTGAAGACGATAAGTAGTTGATTCAATCAAAAGTTTAGCCGGATTTAAAAGTGGGAACAATTTGGCAACGAATATGACATTTTTATTTCTACTGGTGTGTATTTTAAATCAATAGAGTGCAGTTCCAATATCTCTTTGACATTATTCAAAAGAAATTATTATTATTATTATTTTTTTTGGTTTCCTATGGATTCACTATAATTTGGTGGAGCTGAAAGGAAACCCCACAAAGAAAAGATGGTGAACTATCGGCAACTGTAATTGAATAACAGTTGAAATAGTTTCCTATTTATTTCAAATAACCATTCAAATGGTGCCGAGCATTTTTACAATGTCCACTAATGAGCTAAAGTAAACAATTGCTAGCCAAACTTAAGATATAAGAATTAGAAATCGTGTCCTAAAATAATCTAGTTCCTATTTATTTCTTCTACTTCTTTCCAAATTATACTCAAATCAAACTAGACGATAGCTTTCGCAAGAGTGTAGTCTTACACATAAAAACTTGCATTCAATATATAGATATCACAAATGACATTCGTAAACTAATAGGAAACGACACTACACTAGAAATGCAGGCATTCAAAATAAAAACCAGCAACACCAAGCACAGTAATATTAAAACACACCCACACACACGCGCACACGCACACACACACACACACACACACACACACACACACACACACATATATACATATATATATATATATATACACACACCATCACCACTACCACTACCTCACCAACCGTCTCTCCAGGTTACACAATTCCCACCAACACAAACACATACGTCACCAAACAAACTACACATTTTCCCCAGACACCACCTTTTGCTCCATCCACCTAGCTACTACAGCCACTTGGCAAACAATTTCCCAACTTTCAACAGACCACCTACCAAGTATCATCGCAACAAGCTCGCACATAGACAAAGAAGTCAAAAACACTTTTTACAAACTTCAAAACAGCGTAATGAAACAAGTTCCTCCCAGAAACAGAATTACGGTTTTCAGAATTCAACAATACCATGATCACCAGCATAGACACTGCAGTACATCCAACAAAATAAGTATAGATGCATCTAAAATAATATATACCACAAGGCAACATAAAAAAAATACAACCCCAAAATTAGCCAACCTTATAAACACCAGATACAACCTCAAACACAATACAGTAAAACCACGCACGACAGAAATAAAACTCAACATCAAACAACTAAACAAGGAAATAAAAAAAAATAAACCATTGATAAATAGAAAACTGGCAGACATTTGTATTCAACACACACCACAAAACTAACAGTAAAACACCATATAGAATAATTAGCCGCATCAACAAGAATGGCCACACCATACGCCATGTAACAATATTAACCTCAAATAATATACCCGCTTTGCAACACAAAGCAAACACCTTTATCAGATATTTCTCGAAAATCAGCCACCAAAAACCACACAAAGAAGACAGGAACACAAAAAGGAAAGATACGCATCTTCCACCGGGACCACGATTTTGACACCTTCCTTCCGTCACATACCCCAACACAATAGAGAATGCTGAAAACTCAAAAGCCACAGGGTCAGATATGATCACAAACATACACCTAAAACACATAGGGCCTGAATGAATCATTACACTCACTAACAACTACAACTAGTCGTAATAACAAAGTCAAATTCTCAGAATCTGGAAGCAGGATAAAATTATAACAATTCTAAAGCCTAACAAAAACTCAAATGAAGTAACATCATACAGACCTATCACCCTTCTATACACATCCTTAAAAATGTACAACACTGCACACTAACGAAATTATCGTTAATTATGTGTAGAGCGATATCGGCAAATGCTATCTGTTTTACAGCAACGTGGATTGGTCCGGGTAATTTTAGAACTTGGTCATGGACATATGTCAGTATATGAGACGAAATATAAACCATTGACCTTTTGGCCCGCTAATATTGGACCCTATATATCCGGCCATCTACAAATGTCTGCTGTAAGATAAACCCTGAGATTCAGTTCTTATAAAACTTAGTAAGGAAAAAAAACTGTTGTCCAATAGCTAGAAGATTCAGATTAAACTTTTGTAGAAGTCGACTGAAGGGGACAAATTCAACACATACTAAATGTAATGGTGCCGTGAACGAAAGAGACTAGCGAATATCAACTTGGTAGCAAACATCCAATCTATCATTTCTTTAATAACTATTAATATCAGTTAACTGTTTATGGGAAAAGAATGAATGTGTGAACGTCACTTATTCCGTGCTCTATATGATTTATGACAATTTAATGGATCATATTATTAGTAAGCAAAACTAATTGTTAAAACAGGCATTTTAAAGTGCAATTAAATCACGATCCATAGTATACATAGAACTCATATTTTGAACAGATAAATATCATACAAGATCGGATGCTAGTATGTAGCAGCTAATTGCCACACACAAAATACCTCTGTTATCTTCCAACCGGCCTGATAAGCTGAAGAAAGTAGGATTTAGCGTCTTAGCAAGTTATTCAAAGAAACGCCTGCAGTTAGATGTTTACTTACATAGTAGACTGATATCATGTTCACACGGCTGTTTCATGTTTCCGAAATAGACAGGAGGAAGTCAGAGGAAGCAACAACGAAATTCTTTGGTCAGAAAATATAACGCAACGCCTGTCTTAAATCTACTCATGAACGAGGAATCAGGAGTATTATATGTTCTCCATTGTATGCAACAGCATATCCGGTTGTGGTTGTTGTTGTTATTGTTGTTGTTTAGTTCCAGGTCAGCCCTGATCGAGCAGATCTATTATCAAAGGCGTTTCACACTTGACCAGTGGTTATCCAATCTTTTGTATATAAGGGATTACATTGCCCAATGTAATCCTCGTTATTTAAGATGATAGAGTTGGATTTGAGGTAGATTTGGGTGCCATTTCTAACAGGTCGATTGACCACGTAGAGACTCCATTGTTAACGCAAGTATCTCATGTAAACAACATTTGTGATATGACAGAGGTAGACGTATCTACGCATTACATGCACTCATATAGCCAGAACTCAAGTACTAACGACATAGTGTTACTTAGACGAGAGATCTATTTCAGCATATAAAGAAAGAATGAGGACATTCTCATTTGATGCGGTACCAAATCAGTGACAGGTAGTATTTAATGTCCTGTTCTGAGATGTAACGAAATGGTTGCATATTATATGGGCTATTCCAACCTACAGTATTCTACAGACCAAGCCTCCTACAAAAAATCATAGCTGTATAATAAGTAGTAGAATGTCCCCAAAAGGATCAGGTGCTTATAAAACCGGATCTTAGCTCTGGACAACACACAGTGTTAATGCGGACGAGATATTAATTAATCTGTTCCTTGGATAGAACGCCAGCCTGTCATAGGTCACACTGTCAAATCTGGATCAAGAACATATTACCGGCAGTTAGCTGCAATGAGATACTTAGAATTTAGAGACTTTAGAATTTAGAGACGCAACGAACTTCATGATGCATAAAGTTGCTACCTGACAAGATTAGGCACACTGTCATTTCACTTCCACAACATCGATGTAATTAACTTATTAATATTTCTAACTATATTTATTTTCCTTTCTTTCTTCTTTACTTTGAACGTAACTCCCTTAACATTTACTCCATATTTTTTTCCCCTTTCTGTTCACTAACATAATAGCATTCACTTTATGCTCTTTCTCAAAACTATTTCGACTAATTTACCGAAATCTTTGGGGTCTTTTTCCGTTTTATTTCCGGCTTCTTGATAACAACATCTATAACCTTTTCTTTGTAACTTTCCTTAATTATACATTTTAACACATCTGCCACCAATCTTCTAATTGCATTTTCTTTTTAAAATCTTTTATTTATTTATACTTTCTTTTTACTTGTGCTTTTTGTAATTATTTTATTTTTAACTTCTTTCTTTCTTTTTTGGGGGGCTGCAAAATTAATGAGCCTACACTAACAGTACAAGTGTTAAAATATTTCTAACGAGTGTGCACATACACACTCATACATACATCTGCCACTACTCTTACTGCTATCATCACTAACCTTTTTTCCGTTTCCATTTTGATGCAGTCTTTATATAATTCCTATCAAAATAGAAATTAGTT
The DNA here is from genome assembly GCA_027124095.1 of Muusoctopus leioderma. Classification (NCBI taxonomy): domain Eukaryota; kingdom Metazoa; phylum Mollusca; class Cephalopoda; order Octopoda; family Octopodidae; genus Muusoctopus; species Muusoctopus leioderma. The sequence continues at coordinate 3,102 of JAOPJM010447371.1, read as the reverse complement.
ATGAATTGTCTTATAGAACATGAAGAAGTAATATTTTCGCAAATATGAGAGAAAGAAAGAAAAGAAAGAGAGAGAGAGAGACGTGGAGGAGAAGCTTAAACACCTAAAGACCGCTGTAGCAATCTGATATATATCTATGAAAGCGAGATTTAAATCTTGGTTGGAAGTTAGTCTCTACCAGGGTAATTGTCCTAGACCACATACAGTGTATTAAGAAGCCAAACAGGGGAGTCTCCATGTGGTCACTCGATCTGCTAGAAATAGCAGCCAAATCTCGATCAAATCACACCCTACCGTCTTAAAAAAGGAAAGGACGCATGCAGTACCAGATACCTCTAAAATGGCGGAATGGTCACGGCTGGAATGCTTTTGATCATAGGTCTGTTCAATCAGGGTTGGCCAGGGACTAAACAACAACAACAGCAATGACAAAACCAACAACAACTGTGTATTATCCAGATACATAAATGGAGACATGCGGAATTTGACATCGCGCACAAGAAAACAATTAAATATTGCCTTTTCTCTGTTTCCCGGGACAGTAAGTTATAATGACTAATTAAAAGTAACAGTAGAAAAACAAAGTACAGTCTAAGAGATATTTCGCCTATTTATCTAATGAGAGAGAGAGAGAGAGAGAGAGAGAGAGAGAGAGAGAGAGAGAGAGAGAGAGAGAGAGAGAGAGAGTACTATTTATCATTGCTTTTTGAGAGATATTAATGTCATAAGTATCTCCAATGAATTCCATATGCCGTGTCTTTTATTCCCACCAGTGTTCTCTCTTTTCTTTCGTGCCTTTATATACTAATTATTTAACTACTAAGATGGTACTTGAAGATGGATCTTGAAGATATTACTGATAGAGACGTTGAAACAAAAAGCAAACAATTATAATAAAGCATAACTTTAGTTTAATAGTCAACTCAGCTATTCCTTCACAGCATCAGTATTTTGTGATACGGTGAGCTGTGAACAAGGTAGAGAAGTGACAGAATCGTTAGAGCGTCGGATAGTATACTTTGCGGTTCTCGTTCCGGCTCTCTGTACTCTGAGTTCAAATCTCGCCGAGGTCAACTTTGCCTTTCATCCTTTCGGGATCGATCGATTTCTCTCTCTCTCTCTCTCTCTCTATCACTCTCTCTCTCTCTCTCTCTCTCTCTCTCTGGGAGAAATCGGCTGTGGTCAGACCTGGAGAGGCGTGGTCTCCACCAAATTTTAAAATGCCCAAGACATGCCGTTGGTCACGACGGCGCCCCTATGTCTCCACCAGGAGTTTAGGGCCCAAGGAAGCAAGGAGCTGTGAACAGCAAAAGGTAATCTGCCAGCAAGCAAAAGCAGAGACGCTGTTTCAACCCCTACTTGAAGCTGTTTTACTTTAGTTACGCCACTAATGTCTGCCACGAAGTCAAGAACAAACTAATGTATCACTGGTTCGTGATAGTACAAGTCATTTCCTTAAATCCACGGTAGTTCTGATGGTGCTGGTTTTCTGCACAGGCGAAATGGCTGAATTGATAAACGGCCGTACTCCTTTTCTGCCTATAGCCCATCTCTTCTCTTAAGGTATACCAGTGCACATTCTGCTTACAACGATGAACTACACTTATACATGATACCGTGGTCGCTGGAACGACACGCTAGAAGTCGCAGAAAAATCAGCCCTAAATCACACCCTAATGTCTTGAATAAAGAAGAATACATTGGATTGGACAATGTAGTACCTGCATAATTTCTGTCACATTTCGTGTGCTTATATCTTCGACGAATGATATTTAATTGTATTCAATTATTGAATTTCATCCAAAAATACGACAGAAATAATGCAATAACCTAATACAAAAAGACGGAATGGTCACAGCTGCTATGCCTCTGATCATAGGTCTGCTTGATCAAGGCAAACCTGGGGCTAAGAAAAAAACAGCAGCAGCAGCAACAACACTAACAACAACAACAACAACAACCTATTTATAACTAGCTGGACAGAGCCATTGATTGTTAAGTATCGTAGCTACAGCTCAATGTGCAGTGCTGATGATGGGCTATGTAGCGAAACCTTTCAGTAGCCATCTGAACTCTCCAGCTTATAAACTAGATATTCCTTACTTATATAACTACGCTGTTGTTTAGACCCGAGTCAACCCTGATCAAGTAGATATATGATTAAAGACATTCCAACCTTGACCATCTCATCATTATGTATATCTAGGACTAGATTATCTAATTTGTCCCTTTTTTTCATACGTTAGGCAGGGTATTATCTGAGGGGATTTGTCTGCTATTTCTAGCAGGTCGAGTGACCACGTAGAGGTTCCCCCACTGGTTGTCCTATGTAGGAATAAAACTGTTGTTACATATTTTGACATTGTTGATTGGGATGGTTGAGACATCTCACCTGCAATGTTTTCTTCGCATTTCGGCATTGGAAGAAACAGCAGTAAAAACACTGTTTATCTCTACGAAGAGTAGCTAGAGTTGAATTAGATTACTGGTAGTGGTGGCAGGTGATTAATTATTGTTTATTGATGAGAATGTAGCGCATGTAGACCCAAACACCAAAGACCCAATATTCGGCTGCATGACAAGGCTAATAACAAAATATTAATAATATTGATTTCTAACGTTGGCACAACACAACAGATTTTTTGGATGGTCCGGGTAGTGCGGTGGTAGACGATTGATGGTCCGGTAGTGCGGTGGTAGACGATTGATTCAACCTCAGAACTCATTGGGAAATGATGAAATACTTCTTAACACACGAACGAACAAATACATACAACACGTGCACACAAAGACACAAACACATACCCACACAATACGCACGCACCCATAAACAAGCGCGTATATACACATAAAGAAGACACAAACACTCAGACATGAAGACACACACACACATACATACATACATACATTCATACATACATACATACAAACATACATACATACATACATACATACATACATAGTCATGTGACGAAGATATCTGAGAATATTTTGTCTAACACTCATGCTGAATCTGACAAATCTAATATATATATATATATATATATATTTGCATAAAGAAACAACAACAACGTAACAAGTGGTTATCTTACAATTTGTTTC
>JAOPJM010447059.1:0-11103 GCA_027124095.1 Muusoctopus leioderma | reverse complement strand
ATTTATATATATATATATATATATATATATATATATTAGCATTTTTCACCGTTTTTATTTCTCTAAACTGCCCATTTTTTTGGTCTTCTATTTTTGTATATCCATATTCAAATTTATTTAACATAGCCATTCTCAGTTTTATTCAGTAAAGGTATAGTTACAGAGTTATTAATCAGAGATGTGGAACTTATTAACTCTTGTGGTTATATCTCTAGTTGAGTTGTTTGAGTATTCTGTTTCTGTGAAGAAATAGTAATTTTTTTTGTTTTGTGTTTTTGCTTTCAAGTAATGGTTCTTTCTGTAGTTTGAGAATATCATTTACTGCAGAGTATATAAGAAACAGTAGACGTTTGTCTTATTTGGGGCTTAAAACCATTAAAACTGTTGTGTTTTTTAGCACAATAAGCCATAAGTAGTTTCTACACGACTCTGAGGGCTCAGTTTTAGAAGAAAGGAAAAATATCGGAGATGAGTTGTTGGTAAATAAGATTATAATTTTTCAAACTATTAAGATCATCAGAAATGAAAAAAAAATTTTTTTTAATATTTACATCTACACTATGTTTTGATCGATTTGATCTCTGATCTTCACCCAATATCTTATTCCTGGGTGTGTACATAGTCCTGGACTGGATTCAAAGTAGGAACATTCATTTTGAAACTAGGCCACATGATACCTAATGATGATTGGAGATCAAACATAATGTAGATGTAAACATTGTAAAAAAGACTTTTCATCTCTAAAGGGGAGGTTACTAGTCTGAAATGCATTTCGGAAGGGCATTGGTGATATAAGAGAGATGGTATATATATAGCCGCAACTGGGAATCAAAACCAAGTTTCAAACTCAGCTCAGCAGCTGCTTACTTTTAGTCTACATATGTATTGCTTTATGTTGACTTTGACTTATAAGTATTGATGGTTGACTCAGAAAAATTTACTGTAAATTGGCCAAGTAAATATGGTATTAGACTACTATTTCATAGATTATGAGTTCAGTTCCATGGCAAGTATTGCATGTTTCTTGTGTATTTGTGCAGAATATTCAGTGTCTACACATTTCAACATTTCAGTTCAACTAGCTGTCAATGAGGTAACCTCTACATAGTCACTCGACATGTTAGAAAGAGCAGCCAAATCTTTTTAAAAGGAAGAACACTTTAGAAAACGTTGACCTGAATGCACTATGTCTGAATAAAAGATAAGATAGTCATGGTTGGAACTTCTTTGATCATAGGTCTCCCTGACCTTGGAGCTAAACACTAACAACTAGCTGTCAACAAGCAATGGCAAAGCTTCTACATGGTTGCTTGACTTGCTAGAAATAACAGCCAAATCTCCCTCAAATCACACTCTACTATCTTAAGAATGAAAGGATACATTAGAAAATGTAGTCCTGAATACACTATGTCTGAATAGAAGGATGGAACTCTTTTGATCATAGATCTGCTTTTTCAGGGTGAATATGGGGCTAAACAACAACAGCAACAACAACAACAACTAGCTGTCAAGAATAGGTACCAGATCCTATGGTAGACCAGCATCTTATCCAGAGCAATATTTAAATCTTCTTTACTCAACACCTCATATGACCTCCAAAAGCTTTTTAGAGTTTAAGAGACATTGAGGAATCATATCCAAGAAAGTTTTAAGGTTTACACTGCTGTACAGTTATTAATTTGACCCTTTCATTACCATATTTCTAATGAGATACCACAGCTGTCCCGTGCATTCGATGATGATCTGGTATAAGCATACACCATGCTTTCGTTAAGGATTTTAGGTGCCCATGCAGTCATGAGCAGACACAGACACCCTCTTGCTCCTCCCACCCTTGGCCCAGTGGAACACATCCAGGATGTAACAGCTGGAGGGAGATAAGGCTGCACCAGCAGAGCTGCTGCTGGTACTCATTTTCAGCTAAGTGGACTGGAGCAGAGTGAAGTAAAATGCCTGCTCAAGGACACAATGCGTGTCCCAGACCGGGAATCGAACCCACGATCTTTCGATCATGAACCCAGTAGCCTAACCACTAGCTACCTATGATTTTCAATTAATTTTGAAAATAATCAAGAATTTGGAGGCATTTAGTAAAATAACTGACTTTGTCATTACTAAGCTGCTGTTTGGAACATAAAATGTTCTTACATAAAATTATAATGAAAGGTTTAAATTTAAATATGAACACTTTAAGACAAATGGTTTTTTTTATCATAGAACCTGGGGCAGTTTCAGGCAGGTTGGTATCAAAAGGGTTTTAATATATACAACCCGTTTATTTGGAATTCAAAGTGGCATATCTGCTTTTGGACATGGTTTGCTCTTTGTTCATATTCCTATATAAAATATCAGCTCTGTCAATTTTTGTAGACATAGAAGCTTCTAAACTTACAAAATTACCATCCAATTCAAGCTAAGAATGAGACAACATAATATAACATTAATAATTAAAATTTCCCCCACAAATCATCACAAATGTCTACAAGTGCTAAGATTTAGCTCAATAATTTAAAGTACTGAATAGATGTGAGGTAAACAAGTTTCTCTCTTTAATGGATCTTGTGTTGGTTGTTCAATCAATGGAACTATGTACTCATTGAATTATAGTGTAAGTGGCTGAACATTCCACAGACACTTGTACCCATAATGTGATATTCATGCAGAACTTGCGTGACCCTGTGTGACAAAGTTGTGCCCTTGAATCAGAGGAACAGTTCATCTGACAGGCTTCCACACAGTTTCTGTCCACCCACTATTACTCACAAAGCTTGGGTCGCCCCAAGTTTATAGTAGAAGACATTTGCCGAAGGTGTCATGTGATATGATCAAACCTGGGATGCCATGATTGTGAAGCACACTTCTTAACCATTTGGCCATGCCAGTAAGTTTGCCCCTACACACACTGGAAGAAAGCTGATCATTAACAGATATCTTCCAGCATATGCCAGGTTTATTGAATCACCAGTTAGGTACTTTGAAGCAAGTAGAATGAGGTTTCTCTTTGGTCAGAGACAATGAAACATCTTTGGCAGTATCATTTTTCTGCTACTTTAATCTGCTCAGCAATTTTCACTTTCAAACTTCTACAAAAAACAAAAATACAGAAAAATGAGATAAATTTAAGATAAATATCATCTTATTGATGATATTATTAAGCCTGTATCAAGCCTAGAGGTTCATCAGGCCAGAACTTATCCTAGTTTTGTGTGGCATTAAGCAACTGAGAGTACAAATCTCCCCACTGGATGGGACGCCAGTTCATCACAAGGTTAACCACCAGTAGCTGCTAGGACTGGAGCAAAGTGAAATGAAGTGCCTTGCTCATGGACACAATGCACTGCCTAGTCCAGGAATTGAACCCACAACCTTACAACCAGGCCATTGATGTTTGATCCCTGTCTAATATAAATTCACTGTAAAATGTCTTGTGGACCTGATTTCAAAGTGAGACTAAATACATATGGATATGATTTTGTATATTTCTTGATATGGTAATTGACTACAAGCTCATCGATCCTTAGTCCAATTCCAGGGTAAGTATTGTGTATGTCTTATGTATTTGTGCAGAACACTTAATGTCTACACATTTCAGTTTAACAACCTATTAGTGAGTCAATGAGATACCTTCATTTGATCTGCTAGAAATAGTAGCCAAATCTCCTTTAAATCACACTCTACTGTCTTAAGAAAAAACTAGGGAAGACACATTGGATAATTGTAGTTCTGGATACACTATGTCTGAAATAACAGAGGGGATGGTCATGGCTGGAATGTCAGTACTAATCATAGTTAATCAGGACTGACTAAGGGCTAAACAGAGAGATGCCGGTTCTGCAGTCTGTTATGATCTGCATTGACACCTTCTCTCAGTGCTATAAGGTGGAAAATTTGAACTCAGAACACAAAGAGCCAGAACAAGATACCGCCAGGCATCCTGTCTGAGGCTCTAACAATTCCGCCAATTCACCACATTGGACTGGTATTTTATTTATTGACCCCTAAAAGGATGAAAAGCAAAGTTGACCTCAGCAGGATTTGAATGCAAAGTATTTTAACAAATACTGCAAGGCATTCTATCCGACACCCAAACAGCTGTGCCAATTCACCGCTACACAACACCTTAACTCTTAACATCCTGTAAAAAAATGTCTATGTCCTGTAATGACTGAGCAGAAAATGCCTAAAAACAGGGTTTTTTCAGCTTAATTATTATGAAATTTACAGGTAAGAAACACACAGGTGTTTTCACACAAAAATAGTTCACTTTCACCATATCTATAGCTCAATAATTCATATTGATTTGATGATGTGGTATCGTGTGGAACTGGGTCTTACAGGATGTTAAGAGTTAAGATTCCTGGCTTTCAATTAGGTGGCTCAGGTTCGATTCTCGGAATGGGAAAAAAGGTTTTATGAACTAAAAAGGGAACCGTTACATGGTCACTTGATTTGCTAGAAGGAGCAACCAAATCTCTCAAATAACACCCTACTATCTTTACAAAAAAAGAATGTCATATTGGATAATGTAGTATGAGATAAACTATGTCTGAAAAGATGGGACGGTCATGGTTGAAATGTGTTTCATCATAGGTCTACACACAACTAGAGCTAACCTGGGGCTATATAACATTACCTAACTTTTTTAATACAAGGTTGCCAAGTCTCTCTCTCCCTTACCCTCCCTCCATCTTTCAAGCAAATTAACATTACACATCGATTGTATTATACTTAAATATCCATGCATTCCTTTCTGCTGGATGAAAAAAAAAGAGACCTTGAAGAAATTAACACTTTTATATACTACAACCACTAGTAGTAGTAGTAGCCAGAAATGGGGGGGGGGTCAATTAAATCGCCCCCAGTACTTGATTGGTACTTTCTCGATCCCAAAAGGATGAAAGGCAAAGTTGACCTCAGCGAGATTTGAACTTATAACGTTAAGAGCCAGAACAAATACTGTAAGGTATTTGTCCAATGCTCTAACGATTCTGCCAATCTACCACCCTGTTGTTTCTAACATAGGCACAAGGCCATGACCCAGTACTTGACTGGTACTTTGTTTATCAACCCCAGAAGGATGAAAGTTAACCTCAGTGGGATTTGAACTTATAACATAAAGAGCCAGGACAAATACCACAAGGCATTTTATCCAACGCACCAATGATTTTGCCAAACCACCTCCATAATAATAATAATAATAATAATGATGATAATTGTTTCTACCATAGGCACAAGGCCAACAACCCCAGTACTTGACTGGTACTTTATTTTATTGACCCGGAAAGATGAAAGGCGAAGTTGATCCAGGCAGGATGTTTCTAACATAAACACACAAGTGGAAAATTTTGGTGGGGAATGTTAATTGATTAAATCAACCCCAGTACTTGACTGGTACTTTGATTATTGACTTTGGAAGGATGAAAGGCAAAGGTGACCTCAGCATGATTTGAACTCAGAATGTAAAGAGCCAGAACAAATACCACAAGGCATTTTGTCTGATGCTCTAACACTTTAACATTTCTGCCAATCCACCTCACTGCTTGACTGCTCCGAAAAATATCCAATAACAACGATTAAAAAAGCAACAAATTAAAAAAAAAAAAAAATGACAAAAGTGTTAAAGGATAACTGTGTAAGTAATACTTGTAACATTTATTGATTATTACCACTTCTAATTAATGTATTATAAATGTTCATTAAGTAGTCAGCGACCTTATACCAAGTGTAAACAAACTATTGGAGCACAGTCTATATGAACATCAGACCTATCCCATCCCACCACACACAAAAAATGTCAAATCATTCAAATAAAAACTCAGCCCAAAGTTAACAGGGGAATGTGTACTTTGAATCTGAGGCGTAAAAAGTACAAAAAATAGTGCGTGCAAAACTCGACATTACTAAAAACAAATGTATTGGTACCTGACGAAAATGATGACTATCTAAATAAAGGGCTGGACTCTACTCCTCATGTCTTACAAATAAAACAGAAAAAGCACAAATGGATGTGAGAGGAATATGTTTCTATTCTACATGCATATTTTACAGCAACACTTGGTAGCTGAGATTCTAAGCAAAAACCCCCAACAGGAGATAATTCCAATAAATCCCTTAGTTACTCACCCAGAAAAACAAATAAGGAAGCTGGAATTCAGAGTTGATATGTGAAAGATGGAATGAAGACGAACGGGAGCAGAAAAGAAGGAGTACTTTAGCACACGAATCAATAAATCAATATTTAATTGGGTGAAAATAAAAAATGTTTTGCGTAAATGTAATTACCCATATGTTTATACAAGATCATTAGACGTGTGTGTGTGTGCGTGTGTGTGTGTGTTTTCCCATACTAGTAATTGGTGATGATGAATATTGCTAAAACTGATATATTTCAGCAACCCAAACCTACTTCAATTAGTAAAAAAAAATAAAAATTAGTCAGCTGTTCTTCTTGTTTAACTCCAGGTCAATCCTAATCCAGCATACCTATAATCAAAAACATTCCAGTTATGAAGACACCTGTCTCTGTAGGGTTATGTGGGATTACATTATCCAATGTGTCCTTTTCATTTCCATGATGATAGGGTACAATTTGAGGGCGATTTGGTTGCTATTTCTGGCAGGTTGAGTGACAATGTAGAGGCTCTCTTGTTGTTACATGGGGCTTGTTCGTTGAACCACCTGATTCATTAGTAGAAGATAATGGTGAAGGAAGCAGGTTGTACGTTCATTGCCATTTATAAGGTGTGGATTACAAAAACAGAATTTACATTTCGATTTTTTAATAGGCAAAATAAAACCCCACTTGGTAAACATTTGTTAGTTAAGGACTATTATAAATATATTACTAAAATAAGAACTAGTATGCTCTGGGAATTATGGTTCTCAGAAGTGACAACTAAAAATCAAGACAAATGTTGATATACTGCATGACAGGCCTGTATAATTTATGCAGCATGAACAATTAGACAGTAAAACAATGAAGATATACTTCTCTCACTCTCCCCATAATATTTCACTAATCATATAGGTGTAGGCATGGCTGTATGGTTAAGAAGTTCGTTTCGTAATGACAGGGTTTGGGGATCTGACCCACTGCAGGACACCTTGGGCAGGTGTCTTCTACTGTAGCTGCAAGCTGACCAATGCATTATGAATGAAGTTGGTAGATGGAAGCTGAGAGAAAGCCTGTCATATATGTATATGTATGTGTGTGTGTGTGTGTGTTTGTGTGTGCATGTGCTTGTCATCACTTGACATCGTTTATTGCTGAGACAGCCAGTGATGTTTGTTTACGTTATACACACAAAACAAAAATGTCTGGCCACTTGGTGGTTTGGCAGTTCAGGATCGGTAATATAAATTCCCATACTGAAAACAATAAGTATAGTTGGTGTCAGGAAGAGCATCTGGTTGTAAAATACAGCCTCAAAAAATGTCCATCCAACCCAAACCAGCATGGAAACACGGACATAAAGATGATGATGATGATGATGATGAATTTATCGTGATTTTATGTCTGATTTTCCATATTGGCATGGGATGATCAGATCGCACAGTGTCTTGCCACTCATCGCAGGCCTTCGCTATCTCGTACACACGGCAACAGAGAAAGGGGATTACATCACTAAGAAATACTAAGTGAATAACTATCTGATCTGCAAGAAATAGCAGCAAAAGCTGCCTCAAATCACATTGTATCATCTTCTTTTAAAAAAAGGACACATTCATTTACATTTTTTCGTCTGTGTTTCTATGCTGACATGGGTTGGACGGGGATTTTTTTTGTAGGTAGTATTTTATGGCCAGATGCCCTTCCTGTCACCAACCATACTTATTTAAGTATGGGAATTACACCACCAAACTACCAAACGGCCAGACATTTTGTTTTATGAAGACATAAACAAATGTCATCGGCCGCCTCAGCAATAAACAGTGTCAAGCGATGACAAGCATGCATGCACACACACATATATATATATATATATATATATTCGGTGTTGGTGACAGGAAGAGCATCCGACCGTAAAAATTCTGCCTCAAGAAATCTCCGTCCAACCCATGCTAGCATGGAAAAACGGACGTAAAAAGCGATGAAAAAAAAAATGAAATATGGTTGGTTACTTCTAAAAATTAAAACATTTGAATGAACTGTTGAAGTAGATGCAATACATTTCATTGCCCATCCTAAAAGCATCCGTGAAGTGGTGGTGCTAACTATGTTGTTCTTCAGCCCAATGTCAACCGTAAGCAAGTAGACACGATCAAAAGGTGTTCAAGCAGTGATCATTCTATCTTTTATTCAGATATAGCATAGAGGCTCCCTTATTGGCTCGTAGTGCTAAATGATTTTCAACTAGATAAAAGAATGAAATGTGCATTCATCAAAGGTTCTTTGACAATATATGAGAAGCAAACCTTCTGGCCACCACACACACTCCCTGTGGTTTACACAAGAAGAGTGTGTGACCAGAAGGTTTGCTGGTCATATTTTGTCAAGTCTTTGATGAAGGCACATTACATTCTTCGATTTTATAAATTACCTGAATCTAAAGATTCCTCTTGACAATTAAATGACTTGAATCTAAATATTCCTCCCCAGGTAAAGCTCTCTCAATCTGCTACCCCACCAAATCCTATTGTATCCAGAGAATTTGTAATTTCTCCAACTTTTTATCTTCTTCATCAAGATCCTTCAGACAATCATCACCAACTCCTCTTCAAATGAAACAACCTTCTATTCTTTTTTCTTAATTTAATCCCATATGTTGACCACTTCTACCTAATATCTACAGCTCTCACCAGATATCTAAATTTTACAAGAAAGAGGACCTTCACCATTTCCTCTGAACATCTGACAAGCTAAATTTTCAACTACACCAAACTGCAAACATTCCTTATTTCAAAAATATAACATCAAATCACAAAGTTTCCTTGAATTCGGAAGAAAAGTATTCCCAATAGTGAAAACATACAATTGGCCAGATAGTATGGAAAAGAAAACCTGTAAAAATTGTTCAAAACAGGATAAGCGTTATAAACCATGAGAGATAGCACTTACCAGGTAAACATACATATAGATTGTTCTCAACAATACTACATGACTAATTTTCCAGATATTTATGGGAAATAAATATTTAGTTAAATTTTTTGTCATTAAGATTTTAATTCCTTGTTTGTTGCATGTATTCATATTTTAAAGTGATTTCTTTTCTTTTTTTTGCTTTATTTCACTATTTATTTCTTGTCTGGATTATGTTTTACTAAAAATTTCTTATTGCATTAAAAAAATTATACATCTATAAACAACTTAAACAGCATTTAGTCTATATTTATTGTTGAAAATTCCATAGAAATGTTCATAAAACTGAAGCACTGAAAGGTGTTTATCCATGAGAAAATGTGTTCGGCTTATGAGGTTGCAAGGGGAAATATATCATAGGATTTAAAGAGTTAAGTTTACTAATCTGTTCAAATATTCTTTTGTTCTTTAGTTTGTTTTAGTCATCATGGCAATTTATTGATTAAATGTTTAAAATAGTACTATTTGATCATGTGCAATTTAGTTTAAAGAAAGCATTTAACTTTAAAGATGTCGACTAATAAAATTCATATACAATAACCAAAATTATAAGTCAAAACCAATGAAAAAGTCCTTCTCATCATAATTTTTTTATTGTTAGTGTAAATTTATCTGTCCTGCACAACACCAAACACCCTCTGTTCCTATTTAATGTCATCTCCTCAATGAAGCCTAACCTGGAAACTTTCATCTAACTTGTATGATACAAACAAATGTTCTCTACTCAACTTATAATTGCACTCAGTAATATTTCATTCTCATCACAATCGGAGTTATCTTTCTTGCATGCAATGATAAATTTCTATCTTTTAAAAAGTCCATATCTCTACTGGTTTCATCCAATGAAACAGTTTATTACACTCAGAGGGAGAAATATTTCCACCTGTTTGGTGAGATAAAACCTAGAGGTAGCTGTAACACACCATAACACCATCAATGTAAGAGTATCAGATTAAACAAATACTGTTTTAATTAAAAACATTTATTGCTCAGTGAAATGAATGATAAAATATATAAGACAGTACTAACCTCGCATTTTGACAAAGTAAAAGTATGGCCAAGATGAAGTCTTCCATTCATATAGGGATATGGAAATGTTACAAAGTATTTATCTTTACTGTAAATTATAAAATCAAAAATTAATTAAAACTTTTTAGAAAATATATAATATCAAGAGAATATAAAAATGGAGACAATTATTTTTAATTTAAATATTAAACTAAATTTTAAATGAAAAAATTATTATTTTTTTTTACTTACTTTTGAAGATTTGAAGTGGGTGCATCCTCCTCGAATATTTTCTCTTTCTCCCATCGTGCTTGCTGAGCTTCCTGTATTTCAAGGAATTCAGTTAGTTTCTTTGTGCCTTTTCGTTCCATCTGTGGTAAAATATAGATTTGGGTGAAATGCTACTATCTTTATAGTAATGATTTCCTTGCTTGGGTCATAAGGGGAAGAGGTAAAGTCAACTGAATGAAACAAAGTATAATTACTGTTACTTATTTGGAACCTGGAGGGATGAAAAGTTGACTCCAGGGGGACTTCAGCAGAGAAACATATCATCACACTAGACCAGTCAACAAAGGAACCTCTATTTAGCCACTTGACTTGCTAGAAACAGCAGACAAATCTCCCTCAAATCACATCCTACTGCCTTACAAAAGGAAGGACACATTGGATAATGTAGTCCTAGATACACTTTAAAAATAAAAAAATGGTCACAGCTGGGATGTCTTTGATCTAAAGTTTGTTTAATCAGTGATGATCTGGGGTTAAACAACATCACACTAGTTGGATTAGAGTGTAGTGACTATCTCGTGTAAAAGGGTAGACTTTACTTTGTATCGCAACGCCGTGACTACAGCACAATCTTCCAGCTTTACTTGACAGGAATTCATTTTCACCAACCAATCAGTGATTAGAGTTCAGTATATTGTTATGCATACTTAGGTTCAGGGAGGTACTGCTTGACGCTTATAACAAGAAGGACGAGGAGATAGAGGACTATAACGTAGAGGAGAACT
>JAOPJM010446955.1:0-11106 GCA_027124095.1 Muusoctopus leioderma | reverse complement strand
TGAGGATCAGAGGCATGAGATGTTCCGGACTGCAAAGCAGTGTGTTGTTGGTGAGAAGTGATAATGATAGTGGTGCAAAACAGATGGAGCAGTAAGCTTCAAGTGAACTGAGAATATTTCAGTCCTTGGTTGTATCGCTTTCACTATTGATGAAAACTGGTAAAAGCCTAAATATCACAGCTGTTCTCACCTTCTCTCCCATGAAATCAATAAATTTATCATCTATTGATAGATGACTAATCATGAAAGATCAAACAATTCTGTTAATCAAATTTCTGCAAGCCATAAATATTTATGCTTTTATTCCCAGTACTGTTTGTCTAGTTAGAGATAAGGCTACAACTTTATCGGAAGAGGAGTCAAAATATGAAGATTAGGAGATGTTCATGCCTTTACCAAAACATAAGCAATGTAAGTGAAATACTTCAAGATAGGAATCAAAACTAGATTGTTTCAAAGAACTTTCTTTGCACCAAATTTTCCCACCCACAAAATAAAAAATAATAATAAAAGATAAACAAAAAAATGAGATGATAGAGCATAGGTGGGTAGGGTAGGGTAGTGACATATGTTGAATAACAGCTATGGCTAGAAATAAATGGAGATGTATTCAATGTTGATATAATTGTATATGCTTAGAGTGCAGTTATAGTGGTAGTGGTGGTGGTAGTGATAGTGGAGGTAATAATGGTGGTGATGATAGTAGTGGTGATGGTGGCATTAGTGGTGGTGGTGGTAGTAATAGTGGTGGTGGCAGTGATAGTGGTGGTGTTGATAGTGGTAGTGGTAGTAATTATAGTGGTAGTGATGGTGGTAGTGATGGTGGTGGTGGTGGTGGTGGTGGTGGTAGTGATAGTGGTGGTGGTGGTGGTAGTGATGGTGGTAGTGGTGGTGATGATGGTGGTAGTGATGACAGTGATAGTTGTGGTGGTAGTGGTGGTGGTGGTGATAGTGGTGGTAGTGATGACAGTGATAGTTGTGGTGGTAGTGGTGGTGGTGGTAATAGTGGTGGTGGTGGTAATAGTGGTGGTGGTAGTGATAGTTACGATGATGATCAAAATAGAAGAGGTGGCATTGAAGATATTTAGCCCTAGGTCAGCCCTGATCCAGCAGATCTATGGTCAAAAGTGTTCCAGCCATGACCATTCCGTCTTTTATTCAGGCATAATGTGTCAAGGACTACATTATGCAATGCGTCCTTCCATTTTTAAGACAGCAGGGTGTGGTTTGAGGGAGATTTGGCTGCTATTTCTAGAAGATCAAGTGAATGTGTACAGGTTCCCTCAGAAGGCAATGTATGTTGTCCCTTATTCTCATATTAATGAGAAAGAAAGTAGACATTGGGAAATGTACCAACACTTCTAAGAATGATCATTGTACTAGACTGGCAGCAGCCTACCTGGAGGAAGAGGAGGAGGAGGGTTTTATTTCTTATCTACTTAATTATCATGAAATCAGAATCTAGCAGCACCAACCCTGTCAACCTACACTCTCTCTCTAGGAACCTCACATTTATTGTGATGAGGAATGGACATTTTGATATTCATACTTTCCTCAAGGTTATTAACAATGTAAGTTAAATAGTTCCAATTGGGAGGCAAAAGTGAGTCCCAAGCTTGTGGCCACACCCCACAACCCATTATATTCTTATAATGTTTTTAATAAAGATTAAAATTAGATTTCAATATTAGTACATTGGTACAGTTAAAGTCATGAACATGTACAACATAAAAATAAAATTCACTGTAAAATAAGTGAATCAAACTAAAATTGATAAAAGTAGAAATATGTTAGTTTAAAAAACAAACAGATTAGACACATCAACAAAACAAAAACAAAACAAAACATTAAATAAATAGGTGGCACCTCCATACCAGTAAAGTAGCACTGTTAGAGTGCCATTGATATTTTGTAACAAAACTGCTTACTTGGTAATCTATAACTATCAAGAGAATTGTCTTTTTGTCTGCAGAATCCTATATTCAAATGTAATTTCTCAAAATATGATTAAATAGAGATATTTAGTGCAGAGCAAATAAATCTAATTAGAAATATTAATGAGGTGAGGAAAGGAAAACATTAGCATAATTACTAATATTTTAATAATTTCAGCAAGTATGCAAGGCAACTAGACATGTTTCGGTCTTATTAAACCTCCTCAGTGAAACATTTAATTCACCGTATTTGCCAAAGTAGTGACAAGGGAGTTGTCTCCCATACTTGTTGAAATTATGAAAAAAAATTAACCTCAGTGTTTTTTTGTTTTTTTTTAATTCAAATATTGACTGTATAAGCGCATAATATAAATAATAATAGAATGGTATCTGGAAAAAAGAAAAACTCATTGAAAGCCAAAGAAGATGACAACTGGAGAGAAGAAAGAGAATATGAAACTTAACTAAAAAAAATCTTCCACAATTCTTTCAAAATATTACTAAATTATCTGTGACCAAACTAAAAGGGGGAGAGTGGTTTATACCAAAGTGGAATACAGACATAAAATAGGAGGAGAGTGGTTTATACCAAAGTGGAATAAAGACATAAAATAGGAGGAGAGTGGTTTATACCAAAGTGGAATACAGACATAAAATAGGAGGAGAGTGGTTTATACCAAAGTGGAATACAGACATAAAATAGGGGGAGAGTGGTTTATACCAAAGTAGAATACAGACATGAAATAGAAACAGAGAAACAAACTAGTAATTCCATTTGATTAAACAGAATTTAATAATTCAAAGTTGTTGGGGAGTTTTCCTTTAGCATTAATTTTGGAGTAGTTCTGTAGGATGAAAAGTGTGTGTATGAGATACAGAGAAAGAGTGTATTACTCAAATACTGTAAGGTCAGACACGCATTTTGATGGATATATTGGAAGTCAAAAAATACCACAGAAATATAAGCGAACTAAAGAGGAGTTGATGTAGAGCTATATACATACATACATACATACATACATATATATATATACATATATATATACATATATAGCTTATTTGATCCCCGCTACTTATCCAATCCTTGTGTCCCTTAGTGGACATATGACACCCTCACCTACCATCTTCCACCCCTACTGCTTAACATTCCACCTACTATCCACCACCTCAGCTGCTAGTCATATCACCAACCATCATCCACCTCTGCTATATCTATACCTCTGAGAAGCGGAAAGTAAGAGGTTTGCCAATGTTCTGTGATGTGAGGATCAGAGGCATGAGATGTTCCGGACTGCAAAGCAGTGTGTTGTTGGTGAGAAGTGATAATGATAGTGGTGCACATGCCTTCACTGATGCCGAGAAAACACACACACACACATTTTGCTTCCATATCACTTTATTATTATTTATTTGCTTGTTTGCTTAATAATAATAATAATAATGACGATTTCTGTTATTGGTCACAAGGGCCCAGGATGTTGGGAACAGTACAAAGGCAAAATACAAAAGAAAATAACAAGAAACAGTGGGAAATTTACACTGAGTAAAAGGGGGAGAATAATAATAATAATAATAATAAATAGCAATAACAATACAGAAGAACAAAATAACAAATATCCCCAAAATGAGGGAGGAACCACATAGGGTGAGTCGAGGTAGTCCACCCACAAACAATAATAATTATTTCTTGAATCTTACACAGATACAAAACCAAACTTAAGAAGAAGTAGAGAAATAGGAAGTTGTGATGTTCAAACTTTATCCAAGAACAATAACAGTGTAGGTAAACTAGTTTAACTGGATTGTAAAGCCAGTTTAACAAAACATTAACCACACATCACATCCCTCATCAAAATAATAATGGTTTCTTTCTTGGAGCTTGAGAACATATTTAAATTAAATAGTTGTGGAGTGTATGCCTTTTCCAGGAACATTAAATAAAGTGAAGCAGTTTAACAAGTGGAAATGAGAATCAAGAGTTGAAATCAATGATAATAATGATTTCTCACATTGGCACAAAGCCAACTCAATAAATAATATCTCGTATTTGCCTTTGTTTCATCCGAAATAAAACAACAAAGTGTAGAAATAAATTGTTTTAACAACAAGATTCCAATAAACATAAAACAAACAAATAATGACAAAGAATCACTTTACAAAATATAGATAAAGAAAAAAAGCAAACATCATGCTAAAGTGACATGGTGAAATATTTAAACTACATCTAATGAGCTACATAATATATAACACAACAACAACAACAGAGAACAAAAGTTATAACATTTTTTTTTGCAAAGCAATAAAGTCGAGTTATTTGCCTCAGGGCCCAATGCAATACAAGGCTAAGTAACGCTGTTGCCAAACACAAACTCTTGAAGAAAGGGTGCAGGAAGAGAGAATAATACTGAAAAGATGTGACTGTAAATGCTTAAAGTTGAAATAGTGATGTAAAAAAATAGAAAGTTATCATAGAAACTTAACAACAAATATTAAATGAATCAAGTAGAAATAACAGTGATTAATCACATGCAAGATATTACCAAGAGGGGGGGGCACGGGGGGACTACTACATAAAATAAAAGGAAAGAAAGAATAAAAGATGCAGTGCCAGGCTCAAAATGAGTTTTTTTTGGGGGGGTGAGGAATATTTAAAATTGGCTCGGCGGGTGTTTTTCCTTTTAAACCTACAGAGGTTCTCAGAGACAGCAGGGGTGATGGAGGTGCTACCAGTATCCATACGCCCTAGAGCATAACCTTCAGTTGATGCCTCTTTCTTCAGCTGCTTCTCACGCATATGTTGCCGTAACGTCAGCAGAAACACAAGTGTATACAGGATCTGTCAAATAAAAAAGGAAGAAGGGGACTAAATTTACAGACACAATCATATAAAAGTCTCTCGCACACAAATAAATGTCTGCTCTTCTTCAATGACTTAAATTTAGTCCTGGGCAAAATATTTAGGTATATTGACATATGTGTGTGTGTGTGTGCATCCTTGTCTCAAGATTAGGCACCCAAAAAAGAAATATGAACTAAGTTTCACAGCCATAATTCTAAAAGCATCTGATGTTAAACAAGTGAAATATACTGTTTTATGACTTATGCCTGTATTGCAAATGAAAACTTGTGAAATATATTTAAATGGACTTTTCAATGGCAATATACCAAACTATAAACTTAACCGTGCCAGATAAACATGGAAAAGTGGGTATTAAAATGAGAATGTTGATGGAGATGATACTACATTCATATTATTTACTGAATTCTTCTTTTTGTCTTGAATTTTACCTGCTGATTTAATGTGATCCATAAGTAGTATGCTATTACTTACATAGTTACCATATTTAATGCTGTGAGCATTAAAAAGCTAATTATAAATAATAGAAATAATGGTGCAGGACAATATTAATCGAGGACTAATATTCTTTTAATTATACTGGAAAGTGCAGGAGACAACTCCAGACATGTTTCATTTGTATTAGACCTCCTCAGCGAAACAGACTTTTTGACTAATTTTCTTTTCCTTACCACATAATTATTTCTAATTAACTTTTTAATGTTCACTGCATAGTATTAAATTAACTATTGTTTGTCATGTGTATGGCATCTGAGTAATTTATTCTCTAAAATATATTAATTATGTAGTTTAAATGTTTCACTGGAGAGTTTCATATAATGCCAGATAAAAGTATCAGTAGTACTACAATCAATAACAGTGATATAGACATATACATATATGCAGAGACCTGTGCAAGAGCAGTATATAAATATGAGGAACAGTATTAGTACAAGTGGCCATAGGGTTATTAGCAGCATATAAACAGAAATTCTGAGTCACTCCAAATATATAATCTCTAAGACATATGGTCACTTGCAACATATAACTGCTCATAGATATTAATCAATTTAACATGACCTAATCAAGATTACTAGAGCAGCAACATTACAAAAAGCATAAAGTATAGAAAACAGAAATAAGGTTGGTATTGTTACCTGTAAAGCCAGGTTACCACATGGAATGTGAGGTTTGATGAGACCAATCTCAGCCATCTTCACACCCTTGATATTGGTTGGCAATTCCTGATCGGTTAAGTCAAGTCCATAGATGAACTGTATAGTTAGCAGAACTTCTGCATAAATAACAATCACTGGGGAAACTACAAGACATGCACGACGTGATTTGGGGACCATCCAAATCAGGCAAGCTCCCAACAACAGCACAAACGTCAACCAGCTATGGAAAGTAATACTCCAAGCCTATAAATAAAACAAAAATAAAAGTTTTACAGGTAGCTTTGACAGTGAAATATAAGAAAATATAAAATACTTAAATAATTAGAAAGATAAGATTAATCTGAGGATGAGGGTCAATAGTCAATCTTTTTAGGTCTTCTAGACCGGGGAATATGTATACACACACACACACACACACACATATATATATATAAGACTTTCGTTATTTAATTCATTTTGACATTTCGGTATTTACGGGGTTCTGTCCTCTTCACCGTGTGGGTTTTTTTTAACTGATGCATTTTCTATTTTATTTTATTTGTTCTAGTTTGTTTACGTTTGATCCCGTTTCTACCATACTGTCGCCATTTGCCAATTTTAATGTCGATAATCCGACTCAGTTGAAAAATTGTTGGCTCATATGTACTTAGCATATGCAGCTAGCATGAAACTTTGGGTACCATATTCTAGACTCTAAACCAATTAAAGTACGTGTATTTACACCCTACTTTCCAGTATTGAATACTCACTCTTTTAGTTCATTACTTTCTGTGTGTGTGTGTACGTACGTGCATACATACATACATACATACACACACACACGCACACGCACACACACACAGACAATCTCCGTCCAACCCATGCTAGCATGGAAAAACGGACGTAAAAACGATGATGATATATATAGTTAGCTTTTCCATGCTGGCATACTCTCTCTTCTTTCACACTCTTGGTGATCACTCTCCCTTCTATTTACACTCTTGGTCATGTTTGCTTTGAAAGAATGGAGACAACATAGAGGAGAGAGAGGACTCTTTCATCTTGCAGGGGACAAGACAACCTCTCTAGTGCTGGTTCCATGCTAAAATGCACTCAATACACTCTGTAAAGTGGTTGGTGAACGAATGGAGACAACATAGAGTAGAGAGGGCTCTTTAATCTTTTCGAGGACATGACAACCTCTCTGGAGCTGGTGCCATGATAAAATGCACCCAGTACACACTGTAAAGTGGTTGGTAGGGCATCCAGCCATAGAACCCATGCCAAAAATGGAACATACAAGCAAGATGTGGTTCTCTGACTTGTCGAGGAGAGCAGTAACTAACTCTGAATAAGAACTGACTCAGACTGTGACGACTCGTTCAACCTAGGCCAGCATAGAAAGTAGATGTAAAATGATGATGATGATGATTAGATACCTGAAACAAGCTGTCACCTAAAAACACTGAAGCATCATACCCAAACATTTTCAAGTGCAACTTTAATGAGTTATGACAGTGCTACATGTTTTCTGTAGACTTCATGTCTCATCATCATCATCATTGTTTTACATCTGCTTTCCATGGTGGTATGGGTTGGACGGGTGATTTCAGTCTCGGAATCACCACTCTTCTAGATGAGTCAGGGGAACATGTCTTGCTCATATGTTTCATTTGGCTTGGTTTCTTCAGCTGGATACCCTTCCCAACACCAACCACTTTACAGAGTGTACTGGGTACATTTTATTGTGGCATCAACACTAGAGAGGTTGTCATGTCCATGATACGACTAAAGAGTCCTCTCTACCTTACGTTGTCTCCGTTTGATCGCCAAACACTTTACAGAGTGCAATGGGTGTATTTTATTGTGTTAAGTGAAATATGTTTGAAAAATAACAATAGACGATGTGGTTGTAGACCAACATAGTAGCACATGGATAAGTTAAAATATTGTGTTGTTTATCATACACTCAACTGAAATATTTAGTAATCTATGCACCATAGTAAGAAACAAACAAAAAAACTACTCACCATCATAGCAATAAGTGTCAGTACGTAGCTTTGGTTCATGATGTAGATTAAGACAGATGTAACAACAGACCTCTTCTCACTCACGACACTACGGGAATAGCTTCCCTTACTTGGTTGTATTTCATCTTCAGAATCCTCGCTGACTTCAATATCAGAGGCTTTTTGCATGGGAGAATTATTTGGTCGTAGATGGTCCAAACTACTATAATGCATGTTCTCACCAGTTTCCACAAGACCCTGAGACATACAGATAAAAATCCAGTGGAAAAAGCAATGAAAAGGTTGAAGAGAAAAATATTAGATTATCAAAACTTGCTGGAAAACATAAACCATCATAACTAGAGGAAGCTGAACACAAAGCTATCAATTACCAACATGCCATTCATAGGTTATTCTTTAGGTCATTATCAAATGTTTTTTTTTCTTTCTTTTACTAGTTACTATTTTGCCATGGTTCTTCTTCATTAGAGAGGAACAGGCTATACAACATCATTAACAACAATAGGAATACTAAAACTTATATACCTAATTTGTTTAAAATTATGTAGATTCTCCACCAAATGTTAAATTTATTACTCTTATGTTATAATATGCTTCATAAACAAAAGCAGTAGGAACAATAAGAACAATAGCAAAAGCAAAAACATCTACACCAACAAGAACAACATTAATAAGACAAGCCAACAAGGGGAGCCTTTATGCAGTTACACAAACCTGATAAAAATAGCAGCCAAATCTCACTCAAATCACATCCTATGTCATAAAAATGGTTGAATATACAGAATAAATGTTTCCTGAATATAATATGTCATAAAAGAAGACTGGATGGTCTCAGCTGGATCACCAGTCAAATGATGAAAATTGACACAGAAACATTTTTGATTTGTAGATCACACCTAGTCATTCAACTGACTACCGACATGACACAGGTCTGCTCAATCAAAACCAACCTGGGGTTACACAACAACAACAACAAGACCACCAGTTAGCAAGAGGACTACTTGTTTCAAGTTCTAACTCTAAAACAGCCAGCTCAACATACACATTGATGGCCATCAATGGAAAGCTAACCAAACAATATAGCTTTAGTGAGACCATGTGCTAAACATGTTCAGTATTTGATTAGCTCTTTGTGTGACTTAGTCTAATAATTCAGAACTTATTGAGACTACTCAACAATAACAACATTATTATCAGATAAAATCGTTGAAGTGGAATTGGGTTGGATATGTCGAAAGGATGAGTGACAACAGCAGGTGGATGGAAAAGCAGATAGACTGGATTCAAAGAGACCACAAAAGAAATAGGACAACAACAAACAAGATTGAATAGATCTGACAAAAATTGAAGGTGAGAAATTAAAAACTGAAAGTTATGGAGAAATACAAGGAAGGCCATGTATTTCTCCATAATTTGGGAAAGCAATGCCTGATTTGATTTGATTCATATCAGATAAATTTAAAGAAAGAAACATTTCATAACAGACACATGATAACCATGCCTTTCTTCTTACTCTTTTAACTTCTTTTTGAGTAACAGTGCTGTTCTTTGACGAGATATTTCAAGGACTATTTACTATTTACAGCCTGACAGAGCTTATCTGGTGATTGATATTATTTCCAGCTAGGGATAGAGACATTACTTATGAATATACTACAACTTTGCAGAAAATCCTGCACCTACTATAGCACTGATGCTTTTTTATATCAATTGTCCTGCACCTACAATAGCACTGATGATTTTTTATATCAATTGTCCTGCACCTACTATAGCACTGATGATTTTTTATATCAATTGTCCCTAAATACAGCAATGCCTCAGTAGACTACAATATTGAGCTAACTTCACTACAGGCCTCTGTACTCAGAAAAGACCACAGCAAGTCTCAAAATAGCTATGAGAGAGGTTTTAAATGAAGACATAATCAATGGTACAGCCTTTAACCACAGTGTCTTATACATAAACACACCCACCCTTTAACCACAGTGTCTTACACATAGTAAACACACCCACCCTTTAACCACCATGTCTTACACAAAGTAAACACACCCACCCTTTAACCACAGTGTCTTATACATAAACACACCCACCCTTTAACCACAGTGTCTTATACATAAACACACCCACCCTTTAACCACCGTGTCTTACACAAAGTAAACACACCCACCCTTTAACCACCGTGTCTTACACATAAAGTAAACACACCCACCCCACCCAAAAGATAACTCTATTACTGTGCAAGAATATTTATAAAATGCTACTTCTCTAACTTAACAAAATACTTTAATGTTTTCTATTTATTTCATATATCATTAAAAGGATACAAATGACTGCAATTTGATAGAATTGAACCTGTATCTGTATTTGTCACATAAAGAGACCACAACAAATAACTTCATAAAATATCATGGCATTAAGATAGGTGAAATAGTATTTTTACTCAGTTTAGTTGTGCTGTTGTGAGTGGTAGGATGGGATGACTGAGTATTGTGAAGTAGTAGCATAACATCATCTATAGCTGTTGTGACATGATGCTATAGAGTTTAGGTGTCATATTGAAATGGTGTAATAGTGATATTTTGGCCATATATTTTGAAGTGGTTTAATCGTGCGACACTTTAACAGTATTGAGTAGTAGTGTTGTGGAATCAGTGTCATAATGAAGAGGTGCTGTGACATTGTGGTGGTGGTGTCAATCTAATAGTGCTGTGACAATATTGTGATATCATAATCTAATAGTGCTGCGACAATATTGTGTCTCAGGTGTACCCTTACTATCTTACTAATAACAATCTAGTCAGCTAATTACTCACAAATTGAAAGGCCAGCAAAGATTTGCATTCTATGATCTGCAAGAGTAAAACAAAGATTTTTTTTCTCTGGAGGAGTAATGGGCAGGAGAGTAAGATATCATGCTATCTTGCAATTTTAATGGTGGATTTGACAACATCAACAATACTAATGCAAAGAAATACAAAACAAACATGTTAAATTAACAAGCAAACATTTCCATAAACATTAACAATATTCTTCAATAGGGTGAAAACAAAGTAGGTTTTCTTCTTTTCATACATTAATTTTCCCGGTTTGGAAAATCTTTTTTCTTCCTCCCTCCAACCCCCCCCCCCCCACCACCACCACCACCCCCC
>JAOPJM010446744.1:0-11107 GCA_027124095.1 Muusoctopus leioderma | reverse complement strand
TTTACATTGATTTTCATATTTATATCGATTTAAATGGATTGTTTATATTTAATTCCTCGATTGTGTAGAGAAAGAGAAAGAGGATTAGAAAGGGAGAGAGGCAACAGAGGGATGTAAGCGTTCCAACTTCCTTTGTTAGAGAGAAGATGAGAAAGAGAAGTGAGAGAATGCGAGAGAGATTTTCTTTGTTAGAGAGAGGATATGAGAATGACAAGAGAGAAAGCGAGAGGAAATATTTGCGTAAGCGTCCCGTAATTCCTCTGTATCACTATCTCTCCCTCACTCTTTCTTTCTCATCCCCTCTCTCTCCCTCCCTTTCTCTTTCTTACACACTAACAAACACAAACACGCATGGTGGTGTAGTGGTGGTGGTGGCGGCGTCGGTGGTGGTGGTGGTGGTGGTGTAGTGGTGTTGGTGGTGGTGTAGTGGTGGTGTAGGTGGTGGTGTAGTGGTGGTGGTGGTGTGGTGGTGGTGTAGTGGTGGTGTAGTGGTGGCGGCGGTGGTGGTGTAGTGGTCGTGGTGTTGGTGTAGTGGTGGTGGTGTTGGTGGCGTCGGTGGTGGTGGTGTATTGGTGGTGGCGGCGCCGGTTGTGGTGTAGTGGTGGTGTAGGGGTGGTGGTGGCGTCAGTGGTGGTGGTGGTGTAGTGGTCGTGGTGTAGTGGTCGTGGTGGTGGTGGTGTAGTGGTCGTGTTGGTGGTGGTGGCGGACGGTGGTGGTGTAGTGGTGTATTGGTGGTGGCGTTGCCGGTGGTGGTGTAGTGGTGTAGTGGTGGTGTAGTGTAGGGGTGGTGATGGTGGCGTCGGTGGTGGTGTAGTGGTCGTGGTGTAGTGGTCGTGGTGGTGGCGGCGGCGTCGGTGGTGGTGTAGTGGTGTAGTGGTGGTGGTGTAGTGGCAGCGTCGGTGTCGGTGGTGATGTAGTGGTGGTGGTGGCGTCGGTGTAGTGGTCGTGGTGGTGGTGGTGTAATATATGTATGTATATATATACATCATACATACATACATACATAGATGTATATATATATATATATATAAATATATATATGCCAACATTTTTGTTACTTTCATAAAATACCCGGGCAACGCCGGGTACCTCTGCTAGTATATATATATATATGTGATGTTGGTAAGAAGATATTTAAGAGATAAGAAATTAAGTTGCAGTAAGGTTAAGCGATTGTACTGACCCGTTAGTAAGAAACGCTGAAGAAAAGATTTAATTTGTTACAACGAAATAATGGAGAGAATTGCATCACGTTGCAAAGTATTCACGATGGAACAATGACATAGAGTGAGAAAAATATTTGCAACAAAAAATGATATATTTCTCTTACATAAACGTATTGTTACTATGAAGTTCATACAAACTTCATTATTAAGACTCGTAAGAAAACAATGTGTGTAATTTTAAATAAAGGCAACATATCTGATAGTACAGGAAGACAGAAATATAAGAAGAATAACATTTGTTTCCTAAGTATAAAACAGCATGTAACAATTGCTTAATCACAATATTATAAGCAGTCAAAATGTTGAGGCATATTGCTTAGTTACAAAAATTATAAACAGTCAAATATTGCGGTATATTGCTTAGTTAGAAAAATTATAAGCAGTCAAATGTTGAGGCATATTGCTTAGTTAGTAAGTCTTGTTAAAATGCATTATGATATCCGGAATCAAAGTCTGTATGCGTAAGTGATTGAGATGAAGATAATGAGATACAAACAAACCCACGGCTAACTGACCGACGTGGACCTGTGAAGAAGCTAACCGCAACTGAAATGTTTTGGTCAAAGTTACACTTTTATAATACAAAGTAGACTCATGGCAGCTATTGTTAAGTGGCTATTCTGATTGGTCGAGACTGACCAATCAAAAGCAAAACAGAGTCAAGTAATATTGTTTTCCACTACGTACGGGTGAATAATTACGTGGTGCGGCGTGGCTCGGAAATATGTATGTGTATATATACCTGTGTGTGTGCGTGCGTGCGTGCGCGCGCGTGCGTGTGTGTGTGTGTGCGTGTGCGTGTGTGTGTGTGTGTGTGCTAAGAGATTTGCTACAATCACTCCCTTGGTAGACGTATTGCTCTAAGCAAAACATCGAAAATATCAGTATAAATGCCCGAGTTTGTCAAAGTAAGCAAAATAGATTTATTAGGATTTTTTATGTGATGCAATGTGTTTTAAAAATAGAAACTTCCACGTATCTAGCAGGTCATCTGACATGTCTCCCTGACTTAGTAACATGTTTAGAGGGCAGGTCCAGGTCTGTTGGAGTTTGTTTCTTAGAGGTTTGTTGTCGCTGACGAGGAATCAGGAACAGAATTCGTTGAATTGTGTTTGTTAGAGGTATTTTCAAGAAGAGCCGGTTTTAGGCGATCTATGGAAATAGAATCGTGTTGTCCATTGACTTCTAGAATGAAGTATTTAGGCTTTCTTTCAGTAAATTTTAAAGGTCCTGTGTAGGGTGCACGCAGCGGTTTCGCGACTGCCTCTCTGCGAACGAAAACATGACCGGATGTAAGTAGCTTCTCGGGGACATGGACGTTGGTGTGTTGATGTCGAGAAAGTACAGGTGGAATGTTCGTCCTGTATTCTCTCGAGCGATGAACAAATTGAGCAGGATCTGTAGCTGCTGCTGGTGTGATAACAGGGTCAAATATTTGACCAGGAAGCTTCAGTAAAGCACCGTAGAGGAGGTCCGCTGGTGTACAGACGATGTCTTCCTTCACTGTGGAACGAATTCCCAGTAGCACTATTGGTAGGAATTCATTCCATCTAGAATGATCAGGCTGAGCTTTGAGAGCTGCTTTCAGTTGCCGATGGAAACGTTCCACAATACCGTTAGCTTTTGGATTATATGCCGTAGTTTGAATTCGAGTGCAGCCGATTAAGTTCGTTAGTTCGTGAAATAAGTTCGATTCGAAACGAGAAATCGAATACTGTAGAAAAGCTGTAGTTACTGCTTCGGCAGTAATTTCCGTAGGAGGAATGGCCCCTGGCCATCGGCTGTAGTGTTCAATGTAGGTTATCAGATAAGAGAAGCCTTGAGATGGAGGTAGTGGACCGACGATGTCGATATGAATATGTTCAAATCTCGCGTCAGGAGATGTGAAGATGCCCAGGGGTGACTTGACATGACGACGTACTTTCGCCTTCTGGCAAGAAACACCATTTTGCGTCCGCTGTCGGACGTCCTTATTGATGCCAATCCAAATGAATCTAGATGAGATAAGTTTCTTGGTGGCAGCTATGCCAGGATGGGAGAGACAGTGAAAGGCTGAGAAAACTGAGCAACGATGCTGCTTCGGAACGTAAGGACGCTGGTGTCCGGTAGAAATATCACACCATATAGAGCCGGTGGATGTAGAAAATGGTACAAGTTGAAACTGGAGAGAAGAAGAATTTTGTCGTAAACTTGAAAGTTCTTCATAATCTTGCTGGTCAGCTGCGATCTTTGTGAGATCTACCGAAGACTGTGTGTATGAAGAGCATTGATATATATACAAGGGAGAGAGCATCCGCTGCTGTATTGCTGGTGCCTTTGATATGACGAATGTCATTTGTATACTGAGATAAGAAACCCAGTTGTCGGATTTCTCTAGGCGAGTATCTGTCCGGTCTGGAACTGAGTGCATGAGTGAGAGGCTTGTGGTCGGTGTAGATAGAGAAAGACCAACCTTCGAAAAGATGTTTGAAGTGTTTTACAGCCAGATATGCTGCTAAACGTTATCGGCCAAAAGTACTATATCTTGTCTCAGCTGGATACAACCTTTTAGAGAAGAACGTTGCCAGTCACGATTAACGTATGCCCGCTCCGACGCCGACATTAGAAGAGTCGACTAGCAAATAAAGAGGAGCATCACTTCTAGGATGGACTAACATAGAAGCCTTGGCTAGCTTTATCCTTGATATCAGTGAAAGATTGCAAAGCAGTAGAGTCGAGTGAAATAGGTTCATTCTTCCTTTTTCTATCACGAAGTCCGTCAAAGACTGAATAATTTCGGCGCAGTGAGGAATAAATCTTCTATAGAAATTAATGAGGTCTAGAAACTCTCGAAGTTTACGTAGAGATGAAGGTGATGGAAAATCAAGGATCGATTTGACTTTGCTGTCGTGTGGACGAATTCCGTTCTTTATCAATAGTGTGTCCTAAGAAGTTGAGAGAAGATAACGGTGCAGGGTGGTTTTCAATGCTGTGCAAGTTGGCCATACTTGTAATAATACCAACAATATCGTATATTACGCCGAGATGCGCTGGAGCTCCGAGAACGGGAACAACGTGAAAATTTCTGTGATCTGTTTTTAGAAGAACTAGACAGATCTAAACGCTCGATACGTGCTATGGGTGTTTGCATCAACAGAGCCTGTTGGTCAAATCGAGCACTGATTGAGTCCGACAGGATCACGGATGGAGCAGCCAGTGAGCTAGAAGAAGCAGATAAGCTGGAGACAGCAGATGACGGCTCATATACTTCGGCGATATTGTCAGCCAACTCTGCCACGCATTCAATATCTTCCCTGTGGCTCGTAAGTAAGTATGTGTATATAGATTTGTGTTGTGTACGTGTGTGGCAGATTGTACGTAAGAGATTTGTTACCGAGCGCGACATGACTCGTAAATAAGTGTGTATATACATGTGTGTATGTGTGTGTGTGTGTGTGTAGGCTAAGAGATTTTCTACATACATGTGTGTGTGTATGTGTGTGTGTGTGTTTGTGTGTGTGGGGGGTGTAGGCTAAGAGATTTGCTACATATATATGTGTGTGTGTGTGTGTGTGAAAACTATAGAAGCTATAATACAGATGCAAACAGACCACAGGATGGCTAAAACATGGAATAAGGGTAAATATTATTCAGTTTGTATATTTTGCGTTTCTTTCTTTCTTCTTTTCTCTAAAAGGATTTCAGTACGAGTCTGCTCGAAGAGTTCAGTGCCCCTTATGCAGAGAGTTCTCCAACCACCACGATCAGTTTCTGTATCCGTGAAGGAAGTCACAACTTCGTTCATGTGACACATCTTCAGGTGTCGTTTCAGAGTCACTATACCACTTCAGAGGTGCTACAACAGAACGCTTACCAGCAGTAAGCCGGCTCTAAAAGACTGCTTTGAGAATGCGATCATTTTACATCCCAGCCACATGACCACACCAGCGAAGTTTACGTCTCATTAGTTGTGCCTGCATGCCACTGATTTTACGGCTTGATAGGACTTCTGTGTTGGGTATCATATCCTGCCACTTGATCTTACAGATTTTACGAAGACAACGAAGATGGAAGCTATTTAGTTGCTTTATTTACCTATAGTACAGGGTCCATGATTCTGCATCATACAAGAGTGTAGTTAATACCACTGTTTTATATGTTCTAATCTTTGTATACAGTGAAATATCTGGGTTATTCCAGAGCCGATTTGTCAGCCTGCTAAAGGCAACACTTGCTTTGAGAATTCTGGAGGAGACATCGAGACCTCTAGTCAGTTTACTGGACACTATACTGCCCAAGTAGGTAAAATTCTCCACCACGTTTAGCACATTTCCATCGGCTTTGTCAATGAGACAATTGCAAGGCAACGAAACACTCGTTAATTATATAGTGAACTTAATCCCCAGTTGTTTTTCCTTTTGTTCATGTCACTTTTTATTGTTGTTGTCGCCGTCGTTGTTGTCGTCATTGTTGTCGTTGTTGTTGTTACGTAGCAGAGGTCAGCTCTGCTCAAGCAACCCTATCAACAAAGGCGTTCTAAACATGACTATCCTATCTTTTTTTTTCAGGACTACATTAACCAATGTATATTCCTTTTGTTTTTTGTTTATTGTTTTGTTTATTTTAATACGGTAGAGCGTGATTTGACGGTCATTTGGCTGCTATTTCTAGTAAGTCGAGTTAGGGTTAGGGTTTTAGCATTAGGGTTAAGATCTCACTCTTTGGCTCGTCGTCGTTGTTGTTGAAGTTTAGCCCCAGGTCAACTCTGATTAAGCAGACTTATGATCAAAGCGTTCCAACCATGGCCATCAAATAATATTTTCAGATAATGTATCCAGGACTACATTATCGAATATGTCCTTCCTTTTTTTAGATGGTAGAGTGTGAGTTGAGAGGAATTTGGCTGCCATTTTTAGCAGGTCGAGCGACCTGGTAGAGGCTCCTTCACTGTTTAGTTTTTTTGTGTTTTTTTCCCCAGACAGTATATCTAGGACCGACTAGATTATCCAAAATGATAAATGTTCTTCCTTTTTTAAGATAGTAAGATATGATTCTAGGGAGATTTGGTTGCTATTTTTAGCAAGTCTTAGGACAACGTAAAGGCTCCCTCGTCGGCTTTTACAGATCATCTGAACATCTTTTACAGCTACGTGTACAAGGCCAGCGAGATTGGAGTGTTTCTGCTATGTACACGGAACAGCGCCGGTATGGAGATACGATCCCTCTGTCCTTCGGCCGCTAACAACCCGACGCTCTCTAGACTCGGCTTTTTGCTACTAACCGTGACATGCAAACAAGAAAAAAAGAAAAATATGAGTAGCATCTCCGATGTACACACACAGCACCACAGCAACATAGATAGGATTTGAATCATGCACCTTTCGCTGATCACTCAATTGATTCAACTAACCTCGTATCTCGTAATCGCTGTTACATCGCCTAAACAAATATAAATGAAGCAATGAAGCTTATATATTCTCAATGATCAAATTTTTCATTTAAATTTTTATCAGAATAAATACTAAGCTTTTTTTTTTAATTTAATTATCATTTGGTACTTAACCATGTTTAAAGAAAGGGGAAAATATAATACTCTCAATCTATAAATATTCACTTACTAGTAAATAGAAATCAATTCCTCTCTCAGTTGATGGAAGAATAATGGCACCTATGTTTCTTTTTTTTTTCTTTTTTTTTCTTTCCTTCGGAGAGCGCCGGATACCTTCATATTATATCGAGAGAAATAAATAATTGCCAATTATATACTAAGTTTGAGAATAGACAGATTATTTTTTTATTGACATATTATTATTACTATTATTTTTATTATTATTATTATTATTATTATTATTATTATTATTATTATTATTATTGCAATAGTTAAATGAGCTACACTTTTTGGTTTGTTTGTGTTTTTATCTACTTTCTCATTCTTCCAATCGTTTTAATATTATTATGATTAGTCAGATTTCTACAAGGGAATAAATAGCTAGGTATATGAAGATAGATTCTTTTGTAGAAATATAATATCCGAGCATTATATCGAGTGAGGTGCAGTGTTAGCGAGCTAAAGCAAATTAGAACTTGTTATAGGGACGAATTACGGATGGAAAGAAGAGAGCCAGGTCTGTAGCTAGACTAATATTCCTTGATTAATCTTAGAGAGGACTCATATATTTTTTTTTATAATCGTAATGTTTTAATATACATATTTATTGTACAGTACATTATAGATAAATTCAAAACTTTTAATCTAAAATTTTTCTGGTGTCAGGGAATTGATCACAATGTTACAATATCTAATATGCATCCATTTGATTCCGTTACTGAGTAATTTATACATTTTTCATTTTATATGTAATGACAAAAAGCATTAATCTGTAAATTTTCAGTCACTAATGTCTAGAAATACCAGGCTGGGGATGCACACCTTTCTAATGGTGGCTAAGTATCACCCATGGTCCTTTCTTTTCTGCGGCGATGAAGAGAGCTGATCTAATGCAATGCATGCGAAATATAGCCGTATAATTCTGAAAAGCTGAGTCAATTTGGTGGGTGAGAGTGTAAAACCCAATCCGTGGTCCTTGGTTGCCGTTAGTGGAGTCAACTCTCTTGCAAGCAATCGGACCAGGTCTCTGGTCTGAAGTTAACAAGATATCTTGATGCAGTGACCCATGGGTTGTGGATTCGTCCACCCTTCTTCCGACTAGTCTCAGAGGTGGAGATGCAAAAGGTCATAGAGGCTTCCCTTCCTTCCCTGACTAAGCCATACAAATAATTATGTGAATGTTTGAAAAGCTGGAGAACGATTGCAGTAGAAATATAAGTCAGCAATTGAGGAGTTCTGTAAGGAAGGGATATACAATGAGGCGGATTGCTTTCTTCTGGATGCTGTTTGGATTCCATGGATTGAAGATGCACCATCCGATATATATGATGTTTTGTAGAGTTTGCATGCTATGGGTTATATTAGATTAGAGGAAGTACATTCGAAGTAGTCGATCACTTTGACCGTAGACTTGGCTCTTTGTAGAAATGTGGTTTGGGAAATGAAGGAACAAATATGGCATCAGAGGCGGGAGCAAGTGGTGGTTCTAGGCTGGGTGTGGTTAGGGACAAGGGAACTTTTG
Organism: Muusoctopus leioderma; assembly: GCA_027124095.1. Classification (NCBI taxonomy): domain Eukaryota; kingdom Metazoa; phylum Mollusca; class Cephalopoda; order Octopoda; family Octopodidae; genus Muusoctopus; species Muusoctopus leioderma. The sequence goes on along the minus strand of JAOPJM010446744.1, from coordinate 2,772 downwards.
ACCATAAGGCCACGCAGTTTTTGTCCTTTTTTAATAGAGAGGAGAAGTGTGGAGGCCCGGGAAAGATTGGAGCTGTTACAGAGTCCGATTGTAGAAAGCGGAAATTGCTAAGGATGGCATGCTGAAGCGGCCAGGTTGTAGGGTGGAAGGTGGGTGGGAAGGAAATCCGCTCACTAGGCGGCCGAGTGCGTGAAAGGAGTACTGTAGTCCGGCTGATGGAATGGACTCGACGGACGGGGAGCAGCGTCTACGACGTGTTAGGGGTACTCGCGTGATAGGAAAAAGTGTCGCAATTGCTTCGACTTGATATCGAAGTCTTTACTGGAGCGATGGCGGAGCTGGAGAAATGGTGGCAGATATGGTGTGCGTGTGGGGGATGTGAAGAAGAAAAATCGAAATAGTTGTGAGAGTCTATAGATTTATAGTAAACCGAGGTGGAGCGCTGGATTCATATAAATTTCTTTGCTATTTCATGTTATTTAAACGTTTAAAAATACTTGTACTCATTTCTACTTACAAGTTCATATTTAAGTACTGTGTGCATGCTAACCTTCAAGGCCTAGATTAGAATTCTATCAATGCTGGAAATATTTCTATCAACACCAGTCACAACCTCATTTCAGACATTTTTTTCTCTTTTTGTTTTGTTTTCTACATAACAAGATTTTTTTGAATGATTTTATACAAAATTTTGAAATCAACACTAGAAAAATAATTCAAGATATTCAGAAAAATGTATCGATTTATAATAATCATAATACATATTCATTAAAGATGTTCAACAAAGTTTACATAGTCTGAAAAAGCGGTGGAGATATTGATTTGCTATTCAAAAGATTATTTGTATGAAATATATTCAGTTTATCATAGTTTCGCTTCAAGTGGATATTTTCTCTGTTCAATAATAACAAAAAACATGCTAGATTGCGCTTAAATGCATAAACATATTACATTGAACTAAACGGTGAAACTTTCTTTTTAATTAATGTACTTACAATATTCACTCGAGCAACAGCGCGGAGACTTATCAGATGTAGGTTACTTGAAGCAATGTCCAGATTTATGATAATTACTTTATTTGCATCAACGTCTTCAACAATTCCCCGAAGGTGGACACATAACATTATTTAGTTTTTGAATTATGGTTAATTTGATTTGTATAATACATAGTAACGCTGTTTAGCGAAGCTTTTCTACAAAACGGGCAATATTTCTATCAGTTATATATCACCTTAGTTGAAAATAATTGTAGACGAAATATAATGAACTGAAAGCCCAAAGGCTGCTAAGATATCGATCCTTCCACAAAATAAATGAGAATAACACGACTCTTTTCATAATTTCATTCGGCCATTAGATACTTTACTTCTCGATAATAGCTATTTTTGTGTGTTTAAATGTTTATTGTGTTTATACCCTTTCGCATTAACTCTTTGAATATCAGACACATTCTCATAACTCCATCAATGAATCTTTATTGTTATTTTTGTTGTTTGGATAGTATTGTTTCAATATGAATCCGTTATGGGGCAGTATGTCTGCAGTGTGAAAATTACAAGTAGTTATTTCATTGTTTCTTCCACCTGGTCAAGAAAATAAAGGAACTTTCTGACTTTCTGGTGAAAATTAATGAACATATAGATTATAACCCTACCTGAAAATCGCCCTATTTCATTCTCAGACATTGAAATATATAAGTTGTACTTAGGAGAAAGAACAAATATTTAGTTTCTCATAGCTTTCATCCTCAAAACCAATCTCTCTTTAGAGATTCAGTGCCTTCTCTACAGTCTTAACGTAGATTCTGGAGAAATGTCGAAATTGAAGTAAGTTAAAGTGGGATGTACTAATTGCTGTACGCAAAAAAAATCCTTAATTAATTGAAATGTCCCTCTTTGTCGGAGAAAAAAAAAACAAACCCTATCGGCAATTGTTAGCGACTCTCAGAGAAAAGGGGGAGATAATTTCAAGAAATTAAGAATTAATCTCTCAACGTTAATTTGATGATTTCGGTAAAATATTTTTTCTTACATAGGCATAAGGCCAGAAATGTTGCCAGTGAGAACAGCCGATTACACCGACCCCAGCGCATGACATTACATACTTTATCGACCCTGGATGGATGAAACTCATAATGTAAAGGACCGTTACTAAATGCCGCAACGCATTTTGTCCGACCCTTTAACGATTCTGCTAATCCACCGCCCTTGATTTGGCCAAATTATGCTAATTTGACTTTAATTACTATAGTAGTTAAATTGTCTGATTTCTACGTTTTAATTTTACACGAAATGAAAGAAATTCGCACCATTCAAAGCGATAATATGCTGGCCTTCCTGTAGATAGTTTGACAGCTGGTATCCTGTTACTGACGCTGTGTTGAGTACTTGGCAATGTCATTTAACTCTCAGTGACCGAGTTCACCTAACTATAGATAATTACAATGAAGATGATGCAGCTCTCCACTGAAGCACCAGAGGCACTATGTAAATGACAATTGTTCTGTTTACTTGCAGTACAGAGTTAGAATTTGCTTACAGGCAAAACCTTCACTACCCTGGTATTCATTTATAGAGACCGGGATGTTGCTTAACCGCTTAATGACGTGAGAACTAAAATAAGCTGATAACTCCAGCATACACTTGAGATTCTTCCCCAAAACTCAAATTCAGCTCAGTTAACCCTTTCGGTACGGAAAACTACGTACGGTACTACAAATGTTCAAATATGCGTGAAAAAGGGACATATATACCATCTTTTCCATGTAAGAAG
>JAOPJM010446228.1:0-11112 GCA_027124095.1 Muusoctopus leioderma | reverse complement strand
GCTGGATGCCCTTCCTATCACCAACCACTTTACAGAGTGTACTGAGTGCATTTTATCGTGACACCAACACTAGAAAGATTGTCATGCCCATGGGACGACTAGAGAGCCCTCTCTACCCTACGTTTTCTCTGTTCAATCATTAACCACTTTACAGAGTGTACTGGGTGCATTTTATCGTGGCACCAACACTAGAGAGGATGCCTTGGCTAAAGAGTCCTCTCTACAGAGTCTCTGCCCTTTGGAGGGCAACCATGACCTGAGAGTGTCAAATATATATATATGTACACACACACACACACTTTTTTGATCGCCATATTCTGAGATAATTTTCAGGTGCAATAATTCTACATATGTAAACTTCCTGTGACTAGTATTGCAGGAGTGTTATCGGAGATTGAATTGACTCCAGTATGAACCAGGTGGTATTTTATTGACACAGAAGGTTGAACAGCAAAGTTGGCCTTAATGGGATTTGAACTCAGATTCTAGTATTGCCTTTTATTATTTCCAAATGGAATTTGAACTTGCACTCCACTGGGATCATTTTGCTTTTCACTCCTTTAGAATAATTAAAAAAAATAAAAATAAGTACCAGTCATGTACTGGGGTTGGATTCAATCAACTATATCTCTCCCAGTGTGAGAGATAGAGAGAAATATTTTGGTACTTTCCTGTTATCAACAGCCAATTTTTTTTTACTAACCCTAAACCTAACCCTAACCCAATCTAATCCTAACCCTAACCCTTATCTAACCCTAATCTAACCCTAACATAACCCTAATCTAACCCTAACATAACCCTAACCCTAACTTAACCTAATCCTTTAGTAAAAACAAAATTGGCTGTCGATAACAGGAAAGTACCAATATTTGTTCATCATTCACCATTTTACATCTGCTTTTCCGTGCTGGCATGAGTTGGATGAGATATATTTTTGAGCAGTATTCTATGGCCGGATACACTTCCTGTCACCAATCCTTACTTTTTTTTGTTTAACTCTTAACATCCTGTAAGACCTGGTTCCACACGATACCACATCATCAAATTGATATGAATCATTGAACTATATATATATGGTGAAAGTGAACTATTTTTAAGTGAAAACACCTGTAAATCTCATAATAAATGAGCTGCAAACAAACCCAATTTTAGGTATTTTCTGCTCAATAATTGCAAGACTTTTAACATCCTGTTAAAAATGTTCTGAGTTAAACAAACATATCTGACAATCCGTAGAGGAAATCAACTAATAGAGTCATTCAATCACAGTTGAAACTCCTGCAAGATAACCACAGGGAGAACAAAGGATACTTTCATACGTGAATGGTTTGCAAGTTTTGTTGGTCCCTTACCAAGAGATTTCTACCAGTTTCACAGAATCCTCTTACCCACACTCTTTAACCTAGATGGCCCTACCCCTACAAACAAGACTACCATATTCATTGCTTGCACTCCACCTCATGCATGTGTACACTCACACACACACATCTTCTTTGATCAGTGAAACCAACAAGGTGACCAGTCTTGATATTGCTGCCATCCTCTTCAAATGCTGTGCTCTGAAGCTGACCATTATTCTTCCCAAACTCTTCAACCAACCTTTATCTCTTCTCAATGTGTATCTACCCCAACTTTTGGAAACTACTGACAGAATATATTATTTTTAAGAAGATCAACCTGGGATGATATTGATTACTAGCAATAGACAGCCATTGTATATCATTGGCTAGCATTTACAGTGAATTTATCAGGGAACGATAAAGAAAAAAAAATAATTAAAACAAATATCTTACATCACTGGCCAAGTCAGATTTAGAGAGCTCTCCAGCTTTCACTTCATCAAATTTCGAGCCAGCATACCTAAACAGTAAAAATGGTGAACATTTAGTAATGACATTTCTATAGAAGAGACAAAAATATAAAGTTTTATGTTTTTAAAATAAAGATGGGAAGAAATAAATAGAGAAAGATGTAGATATTTATAAGAGGCATACACCCCTTCATTGACAAAAGCACACTAACATCAGAATGTACATTGATACAGTTAAAGATTTTTACAAACAAATGACACAAAGTATTTTCTTTATATCGTTCGTATATCTTAAGTGACAAACCTACTGTAACAATATGACTCGCTACACTACCATAGTAATTAAATTTTATTTTATTGTCATTGGATTAAATCCAATAAGCACACCATTTAATCATTAGATTATATTTAAGTCACCTCATCTTATTTTCTATTCTACCTCCAGTTAAACCAGTACAGCACTTCTGATATAGCTTGCCCCAAGTCATGAAATGACAGTAAGATTGGGGGCACAAATATATTATAACAGTCATAGTCTCAAGCACTAATAAATAAAAAATTCTGATGTTCTGATTATAAGGAATTTGGTTGAAGTCAATAGTTTCTCATTATAAACAACCAAAATCTTTTGAAAAGGCTAGCACAATTGCAGATCACCTAACCACAAGACAGAATACAAATATATTGAAAAGTTCTCTTACATGTGTTACAAGAAAAAAAGAAGAAAAAAAGAAAAAACCAACACACCACACCAGAAATATGGAATGCATTAGGGAAAAAATTCCTTTTTCGAGCAGCAGATCAGCCTTTCGAGCAGCAGATCCGCCTTTCGAGCAGCAGATCAGCCTTTCGAGCAGCAGATCAGCCTTTCGAGCAGCAGATCAGCCTTTCGAGCAGCAGATCAGCCTTTTGAGCAGCAGATCAGCCTTTCAAGCTATACCTTTCCCTCCTTTTACGTTAATACAAAAGTGACTATATACATCACAATTGTAAAATCTCATATAGTAGAAGAAATACAGGCACATGTAAACTAAAGCAAGCATCACTGTCACAAACGTACAGTAGAATATATGAAGAATCAATGAAAGAGCTCACATAAACATTTATAGGATTAACAGGGGCAAGTGAATGGAAAAACTAATTAAGTGGCAGAGAATACTTTGCAGTATTTATCTATGCCCGTTTATGTTTTCAGCTCAAATCCCTCTAGGGTGAAGTTTGCCTTTTATCCCTCCAGGGTTGATTCAATTGACTTTTTTTTAAATATAGTTGGAAGAGGAAGGTCAGTGCCAATAACATTTGCAGTTCCACCTAGACAGGTGAGGTTGATGTGTTAATCCTACTTCTTCCTAGAAAGTGAATGGCTTTGTGCAAATGTTAGAAATCATTTACAGAATCAGAAAATTTTGCAGCAAAATTAGTCTAGCATGAAGCAAAACATTACACATACATGTCTTCAATGCAAATTTCACAAGACTTGGATAATCTTGTATATCTTCCTATTAATTTAACACCATATTGTCAATTATATCTCTCTACATGTTCACTCAATTGAAATTAAAATTATTTGATAATAACCAAACATAATTAAGGGAAAGCTACCAATATTTGTAGCTACACCTGCATTTTGACTATATTTCTAACAGATAGTCTATCCAAATGGATTAGTAGAGAGACAGAACCAAATGCTTTGCACTATTTAGATATGTCCCTTTACATTCCGAGTGAATCCTGCCAGGGTTGACTTTGCTTTTCATCCCTTCGGGTTGACCAACTGGTATATACCAATATCAACATTGGTTAACTGGTATATACCAATATCAACATTGGTTAACTGGTATATACCAATATCAGTATGGACCAACTGGTATATACCAATATCAGTATGAAACAACTGGTATATACCAATATCAGTATGGACCAATTGGTATATACCAATATCAGTATGGACCAATTGGTATATACCAATATCAGTATGGAACAACTGGTATATACCAATATCAGTATGGACCAACTGGTATATACCAATATCAGTATGGACCAACTGGTATATACCAATATCAGTATGGAACAACAGGTATATACCAATATCATTGTCGACTAACTGGTATATACCAATATCAATGTTGACTAACTGGTATATACCAATATCAATGTTGACTAACTGGTATATACCAATATCAATGTTGACTAACTAATATATACCAATATCGGTGTTGACAATCTGGTATATACCAATATCAACGTTGACCAACTGGTATATACCAATATCAGTATGGACCAACTGGTGTATACCAATATCAGCATTGACCAACTGGTATATACCAATATCGGTGTTGACAATCTGGTATATACCAATATCAGTGTTGACAATCTGGTATATACCAAAATCAATGTTGACCAACTAGTATGTACTAATGTCAGTGTTGACCAACTAGTATGTACCAATGTCAATGTTGACCAACTAGTATGTACCAATGTCAGTGTGGACCAACAGGCAGTCTTCTACAGATTGGTATTAGAAGGGTTAAAAAATTAAAATTATATGGCATAAAAGTAAAATACCTGTAGAGTGTCTTCTCAATTTCTTCGAGAGGAGCTTCAATATCAGTAGGTTCCTCATCAGTCAGAGAGTCATAGAAATCATGCTAGAAAGGAAATCAGTTAGTTATTGGTCATAGAATTCTTAAAAAAGTTCATTACACAATATATATTCTTTTTTATTTTTTTTTATTTTTACTTGTTTCAGTCATTGGACTGCGGCCATGCTGGGGCACCACCTTGAAGAGCTTTAGTTGATCAGATCAACCCCAGTACTTATTTTTTAAAGTCTGGTACTTATTCTATCGGTCTCTATATATGTGGGTATGTGTGCATTTGTATATGTCTCGTAACTTAACGGTTTGGCTAGAAGTTCGCTGTGGTTAAGAAGTTTGCTTTGCAGCCACGTGGTTTCGGGTTCAGTTTCACTGTGTGTGTGTTTATTTCTGATGACCATCTATTGACCGGCCGGTGAGTTTGTTTATGTCTCCAAATAACAAATGCCCAGCCGTTCGGTAGTTCAGTGGTAGGATTTCCATACTTAATCAGTATGGCTGGTGACAGGAAAGGCATCCAGCTGTAAAATGCTGCCTCAAGAAATCTCTGTCCAACCCATGCTAGCATGGAAACGTGGATGTAAAAATGATGATGATATATACGACGGGCTTCTACAGTTTCTGTCTACCAAATTCACTCACACGGCATTGGTCAGCCCAAGGTTATGGTAGAAGACACGTGCCAAAGGTGCCATGCAGTGGAACTGAACACGAAACCATGTGGTTGCGAAGTGAACTCCTTAACCACACAGCCATGCCTGTATATATTATAATCAGACATTTCAGACAGGCTAGGCTGACAGCACTCCCATGCCTATAGATCTTATCTTGAACCAGCAACGTCCCCTAGTAGCACAGTTGGGTCAGGGATTTCTAGAAGTTATCCATTGTCCATGGGTTGAAAGTCCTCCAGAATAAACCAGCCACTCGATTCTGTTCGATGCCCAAAGTTTTCCTGAGAATGTCGTCACTCTTCCTCACCACTAGTCCTCTATAGAAAGCCCACATGGTAGTTCCACCGGCCGCATTGCCCAACTGGTAGAGAACTGTGAGTGCCTAATAACATTTCAGATGCCAGATGCCCAGCCTTGATCTTCACTTGAACAAGGACTGCAGCTTCATCAAAGCGACAAGCTGTGGAAAAACATGCCTGACAAATGGCGACCACACCTGCTCACCATACAGGAATCTCTGCAGATATCACAGCCTAATAATAATAATAATAACAATGATTTCTTACATAAAAGTAGATGCACATAGCACCTGGGTTTCCTAGGCAATTATTCATCTAAGCACTAACCAGGTTTGACATTGTTTAACTTCTGTCCTCAGTCAAGAACTGGTGTTTGCAGAATGATATGGCCATTTGTCTATGATTAAACAATCTTGAAACCATCTTTCAAAGTATTAGCAATTTACAAACTTACAGAGGATCTGGTGTCTTGTTGCTCTAAGGTTTCAACTTCAACTTTTCCCCTCTGAGATTTCAATCCTTGTAAAAATTGTACAGCCTAAAAATGGAAAAAAAAAAAAAAATAAAAGCATAAACAATCATTTTTATACAAAAAATAAAATTGTTAAAAAATAGCATTTATTTTTATATAAATGAAAATCCTTTATCATTTTAATGGGTTTGATGGATGTACAAATTTTGGTAAGAAATTATACAAATCATTGGAGCAAATATTCAAATCATGTTTTTTACATTTGTAATTTTTAATAGAAGGGCAGTGGATTGGCAGAATCGGCAGAGTTTTGATAAAAATGTCCTGTGGTATTTAGTTGCAGCCCTTTCCGTTCCGAGTCGGATTCCTGCCAAGGTTTATTTTGCCCTTCATCTTTCAGAAGTCAATAAAATAAAGCTCCACTCAAGTACCAGAGAAGATATACTCAACTATTCCCTCCCACAACTTACGTGGCTTATCTTAGCTTAAAAACCCTTATTTCTTTGCAGAGGATGTCATTTTTTAAAGAACAAAAAAAAAAGAAGCAAAGTTGATGTCAGTTTGATCTGAACATAAAAATCAAAATGTATGTTATTAAATATTGTCAATCTACCAGTTCTATCATCCACTCACCTTATAATAAGAAGTAACAGGACCTATGGAAATTCCACATTTTATAAATTTTCATATTTCTGTTTTGATACATAAATTTATAGATCTTCTCAACATTGTTTCATTATGTTAAAGATATTGACCAGGCCTTCAATTTCATTCCATACTTAAGGTAGCTTAAAGCATAACACTCAAACTTGTTTCATAATGTTAAAGATTTTGATGATGTCTTTGATTTCTTTCTAGAGTTAAGATTGTTTGAAGCATAACACTTGAACACACAAACATTATGACAAGCAGAATAATATTATACATGATTTCTTTCATTGGCACAACGTCACAAATTTATAGAAGAGATGGAGGAGATGGGTTGCAGTTGATTTAATCAAGTCACATTATTTAATGGTACTTATTTTGTTGACTTGGTACAAATGGGAGACAACTCCGAACATGTTTCATTCTTATTAGGAGTTCCTCAGCAAAACAGACTTCACTATACTTGAAGTGGGGTTGAGAGAACCACTAAGTAGATATATAATACTGGGCATGAGTAGGCGTGAATAATTTTCATATAAAAAAAAAAAGAATCACTAAAGGTAAATTACTCAGAGATTCCATCCACATGAAATACAATAGTTAAGTCAGTGTTAACATATTTAATGTAGTGATTATCAAAAATCTAATTAGAAATACTTATGCAGTGAGGAAAAGACAACATTAGCTCAATGACTAATATTACTTTAATCATTTCGGTACATATGGGAGACAAATTTGGAGATGTTTCAGTCTTATCCATTAGATCTCCTCAACGAAGCATACACTATTTCTTATTGAATTAGTGATGAGAGAGAATTACTAAGTATATGTAGAATATTGTACATGAGTAGGCGTGAAAATTAGGCCTATTAAAAAATTTTAAAAATCATCGAAGCAAATTACTCAGTTAACTTATTGGCTGACCTTTGCTAGAGTTATTTCCCATGGATAACTATTTAGAGGACATTCTAAATTGTGTCATTCTTATACTTGAAACTTCTTAGTCGATAACCAAGACAGAATTTTTAATTCTTCCAGCAAGTATGGAGACAGCTCCAGATATGTTCTGCCTAGGTGAGCTTAATCAGTAGAAATGTAGCCATGGAACTTATTGAATTGGTAGGGTCATTAGCGAGTCGGATAGAATACCTAGCATTAGTTGTTCTGCTTCACTGCACTCTGAGTTCAAATCCAGCCAAGGTCAATTTTGCCTTTCATCCTTTCGGGGTAGATGCAGTGGACTGGCAGAATCGTTAGAGCGTCGGACAGGATGCTTTGTAGTATTTATTCTGACTGAGTTCTGAGTTCAAATCCCACTGTGGCCTACTTGAATGGTGGACTTAATCCATCACCCGGTTTAATACTACCACCTGGCCCTTGGGTGCCTTTAGTAGAGTCCACTCCTGTTGCAAGCATTCGGGCCAGGTCTCTTGTCTGAGGATAACTTCCTCCCTCCCACCCGCCAGTCTTAGAGGCCTTGAAAAAGGGTGATAGGCACTGCCACCTCATTTTAAAAATAAATAAAAAGCCAACAAGGGAGTCTCTACCAACTAGAAAATGATAGTAAAATCTCCCTCAAAATATACTCTATAGTCTTAAAAAAAAAAAATAGAATGTTTACAGCTGAAACTCCTTTGATTATAGGTCTGCTGGATCAGGACTAAACTGTGGATAAACAGCAACAACATGGATTTGTGAAATGTGTTTTTGGAGGCCAAAAGCAAGTATTTTGCATGTTATGATTATTTGTGCTTTTGCAAGCTTCTAATATTTCTGAGTCAACACTGTTTGTTCATTGACTTCCAGGTGTTTCATATTCTAGATAATCACTTCTCTCAATAGCTACCGATAGGACTCCCAATAAGAACTTCTGGGCTTTCAAGCATCCCAACTTGACTGGTGGAAATAAGTCTACTACTCATCAATATTGTATATATTACTTTAAAATAGTGACCTCTCCTTTATTGAGCAGCTTTATTGAGGACGGTGGATTGGTTAAGGGCAGTAGATTGGCAGAATTGTTAGGACGTCAGATAAAATGTAGTATTTGTTTCAGATCTTTACATTCTGAGTTCAAATCCTGTTGAGGTCAACTTTGCCTTTCATCCTTCCGGGGTCAATAAACAAAGTACTAGTCAAGTACTGGGGTAGATTTAGTCAGCTCACGTACCCCTCACCCAAAATTTCTGGCCTTGTGTCTATGTTAAAAAAAAACAATATTTATAAAAAAAGGTTAGTGATGAATAAAATATTACCTTATAACGTTCATCCTTGTTACTGCCAACAGTGTTCATCTGATAGATCACTTCACCCTTATCTAGGATAAACACGTCCACCTCGTTCAAACAACTGCTATGTTTGGGAACCTGAAAAAAATTTAGGAAGAATTTATATATACATATAAATATATTCACATATATATATTATTACACACACACTTGTTTATTACATAAGCTCTCCAAACAAGAGAGTCTCAACATGATTACCCAACCAGCAAGAAATAGCAGCCAAATCTCCCTCAAATCACACCCAGCCATCTTGGGAAAGGAATGGACATATTAGATAATGTAGCCCTACTTACGTATATATTGATGGGATGGTCGTGGTTGGAATGCCTTTGACCATAGGTCTGCTCAATCAGGGCTGACCTGAGGTTAAACAACAATATATGCGCACAAATGATGGATGGATGGATGGATCTCCATCTGGATTCCAGACGATGAGTGTTCAGTTTGATCAACTGAACTGCCAGCTCATTGAATTAACATGTAAGTGGCTGAGTATTCCACGGACACATGTACTCTTAATGTAATTCTGAATCAGCGTGACACAATATGACAAGGTTTGGACCACCTTTGAATTACATATACACAACATCCGATGGGCTTCTGCAGTTTCCATCTACGCAATTTCACAAATGATAGCAGGCAGCGAATTGGCAGAGTCATTAGCATGTCAGAATACCTAGCAGTATTCATTATACCACACTGCACACCGAGTTCAAATCCCACTGAGGTCAACTTTGCCTTTCATCCTTTCGGGGTAGATAAAGTGCCAGTCTAGTGCAGTGGCTGTTGGAATTGTCAGAGCATTGGATGGAATGCCTCGTGGTATTTGTTCTGGCTCTTTGCGTTCTGAGTTCAAATCCCGCTGTGGCCTACTTGGGTGATAGACTGAACCTGTCACCTGGTTTAACACCACCACCTAGCCCTTGGGTGCCTTTAGCAGAGACCACTCTGTTGCAAACATTTGGACCAGATCTCCGGTCAGGGGATACTTTCCTCTCTCCCTCCCACCAATCTCAGAGGTCCTGAAAAAAGAGTGATGGGCAATGCTTTTCCTCCGGACTAAGCAATAAAAAAAATAAAAATAAAAAGTTAAAATATTCTATTACTATTTTCCATACACAGTTAAAGTATGAAATTCACAACTTTGATCTATATCTTTGTTTACATATCTACACAAGCAACCTGGGCACTGATGAGATCTCCAGCCAAACTATTTATAAATCTCAGGTAAGATCACACTATAGATCTGTAATATATGTTAACTTTCCTTCCTGGGCTCACCATTGCAAAGTACAATGAAGAAACTGATGAGGACATCATTGAAGTTCTATTCAAATCACATACTAATTGGTTCAAGCCCTGCAAATTCTATGCTGACTACCTTTAGCAACAAATAATATATTTCACATCTGACCAATTTGAGAGCTCTCTCTCTCTCTCTCTCTCTCTCTCTCACACAGAGCTATACTCTATCACCACCAAACATTTCAGCCCTACCACTGGTATCTTACTTCAGTAAAAGCAATATTGTAACCTTTGACATTAGCAAAGTCTTTGAAGGTGTCCTATATGGAAACTTCCAGACAAAATTGCACATTTACAGGCCCCACTTGTCTCATCTCTTGCATCAGATGTTTCTTGTTAGACCACTCTACTGCAGCAAGTCAATGAGGCTTGATCTGACCAAAATTCTATAAACTCCAGTGTATCCCATGGTTTGGTTAGGTCTCCCACTCTTTTCTGTACATCAATGACCTATTCCCTCTTACTTCTACCCCCCCACCCCACTATTTTCTGTACACCAATGACCTATTCCCTCTCACTTCTACCCTCCCACACTCGCCTGTACGTCAATGACCTACTCTTACGCAGATGATACCACACTTCACTCCTGGATATCTTACACCAGAAATGCACTGTTATCAACAGAGAACTTGCCTGACATTTTCTAATGATCTTTCATGTTGACTAGACATCTACAATATTGCCAAAACCTGCATCCCAAAAGCTAGGCTGTCTCTTGAGTACAAGAAGATACTTCAGCTCTGAAGTTGATGACCCACTACAGGGTAGAAATGCAACCCACATATCTTTGGAGTGCAGCTGATCTGGGAAGAGGGAAGAGGGAAGAGAGAGAGAGAGAGAGACAGAGACACAGAGAGACAGAGACAGAGACAGAGAGAGAGAAATTGGATGTAAAAATTATATATACATGTGTTTGTGTGTGTATATATATATATAGAGTGTACGATAAAACGCACCCAGTACACTCTGTAAAGTGGTTGGTGATAGGAAGGGCATCCAGCCGTAGAAGCCATGCCAAA
>JAOPJM010446119.1:0-11112 GCA_027124095.1 Muusoctopus leioderma | reverse complement strand
AGGCAAACCTGCGTGGTGTTATATAAATGAAATCAACAAGAAAACACATTTCTTAAACATAAAAAACAAAACAAACAGCAAAAGCTACCTTCGTATTAATTCCATCATCAGCCGCTAAATTGGTATCACAGTTTCGTTATGTATTAGCGGTACTGTATTGATAGCCAACCATATCAACAACATTGAAAAAATGTTGCTCGTGAACACGAGAGGTAGGGTCGAAACAAGACATAAAATATTAATAGACTCGGGATATTGGGAGATGCCTTTCGGCTTGGACCATACAGAACATTGTAACAAAATATCGCTATAAGAGAGAAACGAGTCTTACGAGGGAAAATAAAAAACGAAGCCGAGAAAATCAGCAAAGGGAAAGAGAGAGAAAGGACAGATGGGAGATAGAGAATAGACGTCCGTGTAGATTGACGGCAAGAGACAAACATCAGAAATCTGTTAAAGAGGAAGGGACGAAATAGCTGGAAGTGGTTTTGTGGACTTGAGAACCTAACAAAATTGCGACAGAGAGAGGGGGGAAGTATAGGGAGATAGAGATAGCGGGAGATAGTGGTAGAGGGAAATAGCTATAGAGATAGAGGTAGAGAGAGAGATAGAGAGAGAGAGAGAGAGAAAAAACTGTTAGAGAGATAGATAGATAGATAGATAGATAGACAGTCGCAGAGTAGAACAACAAAATATATTTATATATATAGACAAATCTGCGTGGCGTTATATAAATAAAATCAATAAGAAAACGCATTTCTTAAACATTTATTTTCCGCTGTAAAACTTGTTTCTCTCTTTCATTGTTATTCTCTTAAACTGTTTTGTGTGGCCTAAGCCGAAAAGCATTCTCCGAATATCCACTGTCAATTTTCCGAATATTCACTGAAATTTTCAAAAGCTATCATTCAAAGCCGTATTTTTGTATTTTAGTAGGTGAAGCACAAATGTTAATATAAGCAACGATAGTTAACATTCAATTAGTAGTCCTAAAAAAATGATCAAATAAAGTTTTGAGAGTAGGTAAAGGATACTTGTATAAAGAGATAAATTCGATTTCGTATATTATAAGGTTAGCTTATTTTAAATATATAGATCTAAGGGAGATAAGCGTTAATGTTTATAGATAACAATCTGTAAAAACGGTCGCGGTGACATATAACTTAAGGATTAAGATAAGTTGACATACTTATAGATAATAGAGAGGAGCTGGCTCAGACCATGTTCAGAGCCCCTAATAGTGAGAAGTAATGATGATAAGAGTTAGTAGTTGTGTATCATAGTTGTGTCTAGGTGTATGGTATTGAATAGCAGTATATTGTTCATATTAATATTATTATCAAGGTACTGTTTTCATATTGTGTTATGATACAGTAGAATGACATTAAAGTTGTTATGGGATCAAGATAGGGAAGTATTGTTCATATTAATAATTACTATGATATGGTAGAAAGTCATTAACGTGTTAAGGGCTCTCATAGAATAGCAAAGTAGTGTTCAAGTTAATTTTAGATCAAGATAGCAATGTATTGTTCCTATTAACATTTTAAGTTAGTAGAAGCTATGGTAAGGTAGAAGGGCTCAAGATAGAGGAGTATTGTTCATATTGATAATTACTATGATATGGTAGAAAGTCATTAACGTGTTAAGGGCTCTCATAGAATAGCAAAGTAGTGTTCAAATTAATTTTAGATCAAGATAGCAATGTATTGTTCTTATTAACATTTTAAGTTAGTAGAAGCTATGTAGTAGATACTATGATATGGTACTATATTAGTAGATACTATTATATGGTACTATGATATTAGATGAGAGATATACAAATTTAAATTTATCTAAATATATATTATGAATATAATGTAGATTTGTTTGTCAAAATGTATTAAGAATAAAATTAATCTGGAAAGAAAAGAGCTAAAATGTTTTCCCTTACAATGGTAATGAATATATTATCAGAAAACCCATAAACTTTGTTTTCTACACAATAACAAGATCATATTTTATAATCTAAACGACGTGAGAATTATATTGTAACATAAATTGTAATGTTTTTCTTTTAGTTCAATACAGAATATCGTCCATTAAAAGGACATTCTATGTATGTATATGTTTCTTTGTAACATCTCTAAAAAATAAATAATGCAAAACTATTAAATATTGTTGTTTAAACTCAGGTCAACCCTGATCATCGAGCAGACCTACGATAAAATGCCTTCCAGCTTTGGCTACCCCGTCTTTTTCATAGACATAGTGTATCTAGGACTGCAATGTGTCCTTCCTTCCAATTTTAAAATAGTATGCTGTGATTTGAGCGAGATTTGGCAGCTATTTCTAGCTGGTCAAGTGACCCCGTAGAGAAACCCTCGTTAGTTCAATAAAAGAACAGAACCTCCAACGTAACTGGAACCTCGTATCTATCGGGTTTCGGGTCACCCCATTACCGATTGCACTACAGAGCGCCCGTCTTCAATATCTGTATTAAGGTGTTTAGTGGCGAGAACTGTAGTATAAAGAATTATCACCTGGCAAACAGATATCACGAGCATTAAAACCCCTTTTGGGGCACCTTACGTATGATAGCGAAACCTTTTAGAAAAGCATGAATATAACATCTTCTATCCCATACTCAACATAATATAAGGCCAATGTACATGTTCAATACGATTGGCAAGATTGTATAACGCTTTACATTATGTAGTCGCCACACTCAAATATATGAACCTGAGACTACAGTGCGGTTGACATATCTATCCTTTGTTTGGGTTCAATAAAATAATCACCTTTGGTATACTGTGATTGATTCATCTAACTATACCTACTGCCATACAAAAAGTTAGCTTTATACTTTTACAAAAATATTTAGTATTGAATTCTCTTCGACGATTGACGTGAGAGATACGTTCGCCATGACCTAATCCTAGGAGCGGGTTTGTATTATCAAATGAACATATTGTACTTTACATACGCTGACATGGAAAAGGCATAAACATTTCAAAATCTTTAGTCATGTTCTCTGAAGTAGAAAACTTTAGTGATTAGTCGAACAAAAATCAAAATTGCTTTCTCACACGAAAGTGTGAAAGTAGAGCAAATAGCTTGATTTTTACCTAATCAGTTGTATCTATCAAAGGGCATTTGTTCTATTGACTTCAGTGGTGTTACTATAACACAGTGAATTGACAGAGTTGTTAGAGTGTCGGATAGAATTCGTTCCGTCTCTCTGCGCTCTGAGTTCAAATCCTGCCGAGGTTAACTTTGCCTTTCATCCTTTCGGTGTAGATAAATAAAGTACCAGTGGACTGGTGGAGTTGTTAGAGCGTCGGACAGGATGCCTTGAGATATTTGTTCCAGCTCTTTGCGTTCTGACTTCGAATCCCGCCTTGACCTATTTAGGTGGTAGACGTAATCCGTAACCCGGTTTAACAGCACCACCTAGATCTTGAGTGCCTTTAGCGGAGTCGATACTGTTACAATAATTCGGGCCAGGACTCCGGTCAAACGATACCTTCCTCCCTCCCACTAGTCTCTTGGAGGCCCTGAAAAAGAGTGATGGACACTGCTCTTCTTCCTGACTAACCGGCAAAAAAAAAATATTTCTGTAGATAGAGGGAACTGTTTCCAGCACTGCAAATCAACAAAGTGATCTTCAAGTATAGAGTAATTCTGCTGTTTATATTTGAAAGCAGCACTTCGGCCTGGTTATATACTGATAGGTGGAGTCTTGGTGACGAATGGAATTCAAGCCATATACTACTTAGCAGTCGGTAGATTGATGCATTATTCACTCAGCTAGCTGTAACTGATTGTAGACATAAAAATAAAATACGAAACACATACAAGTTTTTGAAGTTTTATACTAAAGTATAAAGTATATACTAAAGTATAAAACTTCAAAATTATTTTTTTTCTTACATTCGTAGAAGTCTTCAAAATTATAGGGATAACAAAAGAGATAATGTGACACTCTTGTCTTTCTGAAAGGTATTAATGTCATCATTGATATTAAATATCTCAAGAAGAAAATTCTATGGTGCGTTTTATCTTTGATGCCAAATCTTGAAAATATCTTCATTTACGATATTTGAGTGAACTTGTCTGGAATATATTTCTTAACATTTTGCTAACATTTGTTTTGGTATGCAACTCCTAAATAATGTTTTACAGCATTTTAATTACTTCATTGAGTTGAATCCATTAAACTGTAAATTCATAATCTTCTCCAGTTCAGATTATATATCTTTGCGCCGAATAAGAACAAAAAAAAAAGGCAAAGGAAAAGAAATGGTTTCATATTTAAATCAAATTTACCCTTCCCATAAATTTATCCTTTAGGGGTATATTGAATGTTTACTGAGCAATCATTCACAATAACTTTTCCTGGCTGTGCACAAATTTAAATTAAGTGGAGCAGAGGTATAGTTAATAGAATCGACTCCAGTATTCACCGGTAATTATTGTATTTAATCCACAGAAATTAAATCCAAAGTTGACGCACAGCTAGATCTGAAACTATTAACTGATATACGATTAAAGCTTAATAAATTATATTCAAAAGAAAAACAATCTTGTGATCCACCATTGCTGCCAACTCACAGTCCTCAGTCATTCTTTACATGAAAACTCTACGGAAAGAATATTATTTCAGTTAAATCAGTTTCAAGAAATGCAATTACGAAGGCTTTTTGATAGACTTCACCTCCTCGTCCTTCAGCATGTTTGTAATATCAAACAGTTATATTATAAATTACAATGTATTTCGTGTTTACATCGAGTCAAATCGCCTTTCCATGATCCACTCGCTCCATTCTCAATCATTTATATTAAATGAATTTTGGTCAGATGGGACTTAACTTATCAATTGGTATTTCAACACCAAGTCACCTCGCTGTTCCTGTCAAGTTACTTCAGCTATCAATCATTTAAAAGAACATGGCGTTTGAACAGGTTAAATTTTACTCAGATATCACATCCTGTATAAGCTATAGTTAGCAGAAAAATAAGTAAATTTGTGAGAAAAGCGAGGATTTCTTCTTAGTAAAATCATGTGACGCATTAAGTTAAGAAAATATAGATTATTGGCAATATATCAAAGAAAAAGAAATGAAAATTTCGTCGCCCAGTTTTTTCAATTTCCCTGTCCTCATCAATGTTGAAATACATTACAAATTATTATTATTATTATTATTATTATTATTATTATTATTATTATTATTATTATTACTACTACTACTACTACTACTACTACTACTACTACTACTACTACTACTACTACTACTACTACTACTAGCAAGATCAATAGGCCATTAATTCATAGGAAATAGGTACTTATATTGTCAATCCCAAAAGGATCCAAGCCTTGTTGGGATTTGAATTCAGAGCCTAACATCATGCAATTATATATTGCCAGCCATTAAGTTCGGCGCGAAAACACATCGGAAGTTCCTTTGTGTAAATGTTTTATGTACTGTCAACTGAGGTCATATGAGTTTGGTTTTTTTTGCTTTTATTTGATAAGTAAGCTTTGTTATTTACTATTGAGGAATGAAGGGAAGTTTTACTTTATGTTAAATTTGAATTATTGTAGCTAAAATATTTACAGCGAAGCCATGAAGGAAACAAATTGAAATACGAAAAGGTTTTGAAAATGGTTTCCCATGCGTATTATGAGATCATATTTTTCAACTGGTATTTCATTGTCCTCGACATTACTCGTCAATGTTTGCCTAATTTTTATAGTTAGCGTACTGCTGATTAACATCCTGACCAGGAAGGAAATTACTTTCTTTATCCAATTAACAAGTTGATGCGTGTTTGAATTCCTATCAGGCTCTATTTCACTTTATAATTTCTCCTTGATGTTAAATTACCATCTATGCTCATTTAACACACACACATACTCAAACACTCCTCATATGAATACCCATTGATTTACTCTTCCCCATCTTTGTGACTACGTATGTGTGTATATATATATATATATATGTGTGTGTGTGTGTGTGTGTGCATGTGTGTGTGTGTGTGTATATGTGTGTGTGTGAGTAAGTCCGCAATACTACTAAATATTCATATTCAGTAGACTACATATATCTACTGTTCCATGTCACTGAAAAACAACAAAACAAAACACGTAAGAAAAAAACAAGCAACGCAAATAAACGAGCAAAAAGAACAACAAAGTCAATAAATGTTCTCACTATACCCATATATAGTAAACATTCACAAATCAATACTCACTACAAATGGAACTCTTCAAATTAAAATAAAGAAAAAAATATGACGCTGTTAACTGCAGTTCTCATTGTTTCATCCATCAAGTTTATATATTTACAAAATCAATCACATATCAAAATAGAATAGCATTTATCTCGTTGCTAAAGGTAGCTGGGAGTAAAAAAAAGTATACTGATGGGATATCGAAATATGTGTGAAGCATGACGTTTTGGGTTACTGCTTCACCGAACTTGATGTAGACAGCTAGAGGAAAGTTTGCCAACTTTGTAGCTATGATAAACACTTTGTTGGCCTTGTATTGTTAAATGTTGCTGACATTACTAAACATTGATGTAATATTATAGATTTTGTATAATCTCTCTCTCTCTCTATCACTCTCTCTCTTTTTCTCTCTCTCTATTTCTCTCTCTCTCTCTCCTATTGTTACAGTTCATGTTATTGAGACACTTAATATCACTGCCAGACTTCATATCATTGCTAGATTGTATACCTTGTTAGACTTCATATAATTGCTGTATTTCGGTGCATTATTACATTTCATATTGTAGTAAAGTTTCGTTACTTCCTTAGATTTCATAACACAGACTTCCTTGTTGTTGTGGTTGTTATATTGTTGATAATGTTCCTGATGTTGATGTATAGCCAGCCCCATGTCAGCACTGATCAAACAAACCTATGGCGCCTTGGTAATTGATCAAACAAATATGTGCAGTCTTTAGATCACACTCTCTAGATATACCGTGCCTATACTTTGCTGACAACCACACTGCACATTCTGACATGCAGTGGTTAATCTATCGGTGCAGTGTGACAGTCTGGATATGTTGTACTCTCTTCCCTGTCGTGTCCACTTCTGTATGCCGGTAGATTCTGGTCGTAGCCACAGCAGAAGCAGGGCAAGTTGAAATCGGTAGAGCGTAACAGTCGATGTTTTTCTCAACTGGTAGTGTGTATCCTAGCACAGTGATTGGAGTTAATAAGGTTATTGATGTTACAATTATTTTTGTGTATATATGGATTATTTTTTGGTTTTCTTTTCTTTTGTTTGTCTGGGCTGAGTGGAGGAGTTAGGGTTCTTTAGGCTGATATTGTAGTAGTGTTCTCTGTCTGTTTGTTTGGGTGGGATAATTCTGCATGCAGTGACAGGAACTCTGAGAGCTGGAGATTTCTTCTACAACATACAGTGCATGTCCACGTGATCTTTCATTTTAAGTATTTTTGCATCGCTGTGTAGGAGCTCTTTGGATGTGGTCTGGGTGCCAACTGTGTTATTAAGTACACTGTTTTCTAGTCTTTGTTTTTATGTCCCCGGTAGAACTAGTTTTCTGGTTCTTGGTAGGACTGTTATAATCTATGATAGGTTTAATTTTATTTTTACTGGTTTCAGCCATTCGGCTGTGGCCATGCTGGAGTACCGCTATATATTGTTTGATTGCTACTGTTATTGATTCTTTGTGTTGACTAAATGTGGTATCTGTAAGTGCTTTAAGTATGTTTGTGTGTTGTTTTGCATTCTTTAAAATATCTCCTATTTATTCTGGGAATGTCATTGTGATGTTGTATGTAACACCTAATATGTTTGTCTTCTGTGTGTGTATGGTATTCTTAACTTGCTGGTTATGATTGGTGAGTTGTTGAATGTGGTGTTCTCTGGTGTTGCTTGTTTTAAGATAGAGGCTGTGGATTTGGCAGGTGTAACATTAATGCCACCTTTTGTAGAAACTGTGCAATTGTGTTTGGAAAATGGTAGGAAGATATGACTGTAATGTCAACTGCATATAATGATGTATACTTTGTAGATTTATGGGAAAGTCATATATTTGTCACTTTAAACATGTAGGTGAGAGGAGAGATCTTTATGGTATTCCATCCGGGAAATTGCAAATTATGTACATGTTGGTTTTTCTATACTACTTAAGCTTGGCGAACTGAAAGATAGATTGCTATCATAGTTTTCTGTTAGTTTTTAAAGAAGAGTTCGGTATTTTGTGTATATAAGTGAGTAGCTGTGAATGCAGTCGAAAGTTCTGCTGATGTCGATGGTAGTTCGAATGGTGTGTATAGAGTAAATGTTTATATTGTTGAAGCTATCATATCTGTTCTATGTAAGGTTTCTCAGTTGTATTGTGGTTGATTGCAGTGGTCTGAATCAGTGTTGTGTTGTGAGTTTAAGAGATAAATGTTGGAGTGTGATATTATGAATGCGATATTCTACAAAATTTAAGGTGTACATAGGGAAGTGATTTGTTTGCGTGATACTGCTTTGAGTTTATCTTGGGTTTTAACATTGTTAGGATTTAGCTCATTTTCCAGATTCTGGGAGAGATTTTTTTTGTTATTCATCATGTTGTTTTTATGAGACATCCGAATGTCAGTAACTTCTGCAAATACATTGTGTCAGTCTTCTGATCATCAGTATGAATTAATGTTTCAAAACTTACTTGTCATTAACACTTAACGACACCTAGATCTTTTATATTTACGAAACCATCCTGCTGTTCACGATTTCTCAAGACCGTCCAGGACTCCATGGCTTAAGATAGGTTCTACGACACCAGTATGTTTATAACAATATTATGGATCACGTAGCCATGTTTCATTGTATGATTCTTCATGTTCAGCAATCCGTAGTTCACATATCCAGCGGCCACCGCTAGTTGCCATACAGAGGGTTATATGTTGTTTTACTTCGTAAGAAGTTTTATTTCAAAGTGAATTTCATACGACCCTAGTGACACGATGAGAAAAATGCATATACTTGTAATCATGCATCTTCTGTCAGTTGGATCCTTTACAACTCGTATCTTAATTTTGCTTCCACTTTTGTATACATCGGATTCAGTACCTTCTTCACCTGCTCTGTATAAGATCAAGTGTCTGACTCCTTGATACTGTTGTTTATTTTGTTTGCGTTATTGTTGGTATAGTTGCTATTGATGTTCCAGTACTTGTGACAGCTTTATTTGTAGTTGAAGCTGCAGCTGATATTGCAGTTTTCGCGTTTACAACTGTAACTATGTTTACTCATCTTGTTATCGTTGAGTTACTTGGATCAGCTTTGCTTGAGACAAAAAACCTCTGGCCTGGTAATTGTTATTGAATGAAACAGTCAATCAGCATATTAGTCATGCACGTTACCTAATTATCAGAGAATACACAACTGTGCCAAGTTTATTTATATTGGGCATTATGCAGTAAAAATTTAAGATAATGACTTCTGTGTCCTTTTAAATATGGTTGGGGATTAGTTGATCTAGATTTGGTAACCAGATCAGATTAAGTTGCGACAGAGACAGACACTCCTTTATTGACTTGATGGAAGCAATGTCTATCCATGAAATAGACATAAGTTCTTTGTGAACTAAATCTGTCTCTCAGTTCGGATTGTTAAAGATTAAAGACTTAAACAATCATAATTTAACTTTTAAGTTATGTTCATTGTTTGTATAGATATCATCATCTCCACTCCTGCTTTCTCTACTTTAATAAAATTCTGTCTTTGTACCAATATAAAAGTACAACTATATCAATAGAAGGAATAGTGTGTTGGAGCTACAAGAGAGATAGAGAGAGAGAACAGAAAGTTGACCACCTCCAGGTTAATGGAACATACAATGAATCGATAGTACATCGGGAAAGCAGTGTTTGGTATCATCTCACTGTACCTGCCTATCAATTTGTAGGTTATTCAGAGGTTTCCATGTACAGGATGGTGCCAGGTAGGAACCAAAGAGCCAACGAGAAAATCTCTACGCAATCACTAGACCTGCTAAAAATAGCAGGTAAATCCGTCTCAAATCATACACTACCGTCTTAAAAGGAGAAGGACGTATTGTATAATATAATTGTAGTTATACCATGGTGATCAGGCTAGAAATCTGTTGATCAGAGGTGTGCTCCTCGATCAAGGTTGACATTGGACTAAACAACAAGGACATATCTACCGTAAGTTCAACAGTATGGAATGGTTCCCTGATATAAACATAGGTAGCACAATGAAACTGGCAACTGTTTCGTTAGATTGCAATACTCAGTTGAAATCCGCCATCGAGAGGCGGATGGCTTCAACGGAACAAATTTGTTCTAGATACATTAAATTTAGATGAAACCTTCAAATAGTAACTCTATCACACAAATGAGTTATGAGAACCACTCAATCAGTTGTAAAATATGTTATTTTTCGTGCTGCTGATTGCTTCCGTCATCTCTACTTAAGAGTACTTATGGAACAATGACTGACCCAACTGGAAGTTCAGTGTCTTTACCATTGACCTTTGACCTCTTGCATAGTGATCCTGTGAACTATTTACACAGACGGTTGTATAATTATATGTATTACCACTACTTCTCGTGAAATACAAATGTGTTGCTTTCTTCTGGCTAAGATACATGATTGATAGATATAGGAAGAACTGCATGATTGTGTAATCCTCTCTAGTAAACAAATATGTTGCAAAAAGGAAATCGAGTATATCCAGGGTGTCTTCTGTAACAGAATATAACATATTCATATTGCCAATAAGTTTGGATATTTGAAAGGGAAAAGGCTGGCAGAAATATAACCTGAAAGTAGCATAGAAACATCAATGGCATGGAGCGAATTTACTTATTTATGTACACAAATCACTATCACTCTTTCGTTCTTTATCCTTCTTTCATTTACACACAGATATAAAAACATACCTACACAAACATGCATATATACATATACACACTCAAACAGATACACACACACACACACACACACACACACACGCACACATATATATATATATTTAAAGAAAGAAATAGAGGTGAGAGATTGATAATAAGTATACATGTAAATATATATATACATACAGTCACACACACATATAACTATATATATTTACATACATATAT
>JAOPJM010445917.1:0-11113 GCA_027124095.1 Muusoctopus leioderma | reverse complement strand
A
The DNA here is from genome assembly GCA_027124095.1 of Muusoctopus leioderma. Classification (NCBI taxonomy): domain Eukaryota; kingdom Metazoa; phylum Mollusca; class Cephalopoda; order Octopoda; family Octopodidae; genus Muusoctopus; species Muusoctopus leioderma. Next base: position 11,112 of record JAOPJM010445917.1, on the reverse strand, counting down.
TTTTATCAACCCCGGAAGGATGAAAGGCAAAGTTGATCTCAGCGGGATTCTTTGCCTTTCATCCTTCCGGAGTCGATAAAATAAAGTACCAGTCAAGTACTGGGATGGTTGGCCTTGTGCCTATGGTAGAAACAATTATTATTATTATTGTTTTTTTTCTCCACTGTTAATAATAATAATTTTTTCACACACACACACATATATATATATATATATATAACAATTTCTACTCCTATTCCTGAGCATTAACCTAATAACTATACCTTGTTAGCACCTTGTTCTTCATGTTGTTTTTTTCTTTCTTTACACCTTGATATATTGATGTGTGTGTGTGTGTGTGTGTGTGTATGAGAAAATTTTTTACATCAAGCATACTCATCTTTAAATGAAAAAGACCAATAAATCTTTTTTTTTTTACTGTATATTGATAATTTAGATGTCATGGGGTTAATTTTAAATGCCTTAAGTGACCTGTTTAGAATGATTTGGTATCAAAAGGGTTAATGTAATCCTCAAGCAGAATCAGTGGGACACAATATATGACAAGGCTGGACCTTTAAATTACAGGTACAATCCATCTGACAAGCTTCTGCACAGTTTCCGTCAACTCAATTTCCCTCACAAGGCTTGCCCAACATGCCATGCAGTGGGATCGAACTCGCGACCTTGTGATTGTGAAGTGAACTTCTTAACCAATCGGCCATGCTGCATCCAGAATGATAATATAGTGGCTTTAAAACCATGGCTGGAAGTTTGTAACCATGGTTTTAAAACCTCTATCTTCTCTCTCCCAGGAGAAAGACAAGTGTCTAAAAAATTGGAGTTTCCACTCATCCTCATCATTTTTACACCTGCTTTTCCATGCTGGCAGGAGTTGGACGAGATTTTTTTGAGGCAGTATTCTACAGTCAGATGCCCTTCCTGACACCAACCCTTACATATTTTTTAAAGTATGAAACTTATTGCACTGATCTTCACTTGTCGAACTGCTATGCTGCAGGACCTATTGTTTATGTGGGACATAAACAAATGTCACTGGTTGCTTAAACTATGTCAACATGAAAGACACACACACACACACGCATATATATATATATATATATATATATATATATGATGGGCTTCTGCATAGTTTCTGTCTACCAAATTTCCATCACAAGGCATTGGTCAGCCCAAGCCTATAGTAGAAGACACTTGCGCAAGGTGCCCCACAGTGGGATTGAACCTAACGGTACATGGTTGCGAAGCGAACTTCTTAACCACACAGCCATGCCTGTCCACACAGCAAATATCAACTCTCACTGTAATTTATCATTTTTCTTCTATGTACTTTTACTGAAAACAATAGGTGCCTGTAACAAACTGATATAATTAATATCTTCAGTCTAGTGTAAAAAGATTTTTAAAAAACCCCCAAAAATCTGGATAGAACGGGATGTTCAGTCAGGAAATATTAACCCCATTCTTAGAGAACATTTTCCTAACAATAAGAATGGTTGAAAATGATTCAAAATGGTAGCTAAACAAACACAAAAGACCCATGGTAGATAATCTAAGTAGCATTAACCCTTTTGATACCAAACCACCTGAAACCGTCCCTGGTTCTATGATAAAAAAAACCATTTGTTTTAAAGTGTCCATATTTAAATTTAAACATTCCATTATAATTTTATGTAAGAACTTTGTATTAAGTTATGTTCCAAACACCAACTTATTAATGAGAAAGTTAGTTATTTTACTAAATCCCTCCAAAGACAATGTATTTCATTAGTAATATAGTAACGAAAGGGTTAAGAAATTCAACCTTTCTATTGCTTTCAGTCATCGCTATAGTTCGTTACGAACAATCTAAGTTTAAATTCGAGCGAGACAGACAGACAGACAGAGAGTCTGCAATGAATAAATTTATTTTCTCAAACAAGCTAAGGAAGTAGTAAAAAAATAACAAAACAAAAAACACATAAAACCTAATGAATGAGATTATTAATAACTAATAGATAAAATACAGACTAAATGGAATTAAATTTTGGCAACAAAGTTATGTATTTAATCAAAGAAAAAAAATAAAGAAAAAAATAAAGAAAAAAAGTAGTTTGAAGAAATGAGTGATAGTCTGTGTTGGCAAAAAAACTGTTAATAAAATTTGTAAAATAAGATTAATATGTTTTTTGTTGTTTTTTTTTTACTATTTAGTCTGGAGGGAAGGCAGTACCTGTCACCCACCCCACCTTTTTCTTCAGTGTTTCCGAGACTGGTGGGAGAGGGAGGGAGGAAAGTGCGTGGTTCGATCAATAATATATAAGACTCGATAAGAAAAAATTATAATGTTCAAACAAACTTTATTTTAAACAACACTCCGACCGTAAAAATTCTGCCTCAATAACTCTCCGTCCAACCCATGCTAGCATGGAAAAGCGGACGTAAAAGCGAAGCGATATATATATAATTCCTAAAACACTGAAGTTTGAAATTCAATGGGTTTTAAAATTATAATAGTCATCATATAGATATAAAACTTATTACAATTGTCATATTTGATGATATGTTAGGAAAAGTTTAGATATGCATGTTGCTTTCTTTTGCTTATGTAGAGAATAGCTAAAAGACACACATACATGTTAATACTACTGTGGATGGGATGGATTTTGAAAAGTTGGATAATTGTATATTTTTGGAGGAATTATCTTTTACCGATTGATATTCATCTTACCACAAATCATAACTATAAAGTAAGAATAGAGCCTGTTGTTAACCTTACATACTGAGATAAGGAGATTTATCCACCTTTAATATAGGCACAACATAATGCCTGTATTAAAGTTTGAATTTATGACCATGTCGTAAGTAGTTCAGTACAGTAATAGCTATCACAACTGCTAGCTTCTGTACTTCAGAAGTCACACTTGTGCAGTGCAGTGAAAGTATGTTATATATATACATGACTCAAATTGAAAATATCAGGGAGGTTTAAAATCGGTCAGTGTCAGTCAATATCACAATCAATAAGCTTCAGCTTATATGACTGCACAATAGAATGGTGCAACAATAGAATAGCATTAGACTAGAAAGTGATGTTGATGTGTAGTTCTAGACAGCTCTGAATAAGCAAAACGAAAGTTCATGAGTAGCTGATTGAGTCAAGCATTTAACTAGTATTTATATCCATAGTCTTCCTATCTTTATTGAATGCAATCTATCTTATGATTTAGATCGTAATGTATGCATCCTCCTTTCCAAAGCCAGTGAGGAGTATGCTGAAAGAGTATGTTGACTGCTGTTATGTGCAATTTGAGCGACTAAATAGAAGTTCTATTGTTTGAAATAGATAATTAGTTAAAAGCTATACAATACTAAAAATGAATTACCTATTAGCTGAGGAAAGCAACAGAAGGTTCTGTATAAGTTGCAACAGAAAAACTAGCATTGGGAGGGCAGAGAAAATAGCTACTAAGATGGAGGATAAGAGTTAGCTGGAGGAAATGGTAAGCAATGCTGTGGAAGGAGGAAAAAGGAGTAAAAGATGCAACAGAAAAGGCAGCATTTGCAGAAGAGCTACTGCAGAAAATGCAACAGAAGCAGCAGCATAGAGTGCAGAAGATGGAACAAAAGAAGAAAATATATCTGAAATACTATAAGTTCTTACTACCACATAATGCTGCCTCTGTAAACACTACCAACAGTGCAATAGATCATTACTATCTCCAACCCTGCTGCCTCTGTAAACACTAACACCAACAGTGCAATAGATCATTACTATCTCCAACCCTATGAAATTACATACCATTGTCATTACGACTGCAAATTTTACATACCATTTTGAGCTAATCTACCACTAACACAGTTGTTATCAGCTCCATCACCAAAAATACTATTACCAATACCATTAAAGTTGTCACCACTGCCAACACTATTAACTTCAAGTTGTTAGCTTAAAAATTATAAAAGATATGTTTGTTATATAGAACAAATTAAGTAACATTACATAACTTTCTGCCCTGAAACTTGTATGTCCAATCACCCACAAACCATCTAGACATTAGAACTATCTGTCCCGTTTAGTTCATTTAAACATAATTTAACACTATATTATAGGAATATACTTAATAACCCTCTGTCTTGGTGGTCAATTTTGACATTATCAAATTTACTTTTTCCGTTTTGTTTTGATATTTTGAAAAAATATTAAATATTTAGATAAATCAATAAATTTCCCAAGCTGATGGTAATTAAGATTCTTTTATTCTTTCTGTATTTCACTGGTTACAGTCTTTGGGCCGTGGCCATGCTGGGGCACTATCTTCAAGAGTTTAGACGATCATATTGACCCCAGTACTTATTTCAGTCTGGTACTTATCTTATCAATCTCTATTTATCAAACTGCAAAGTTACCGGACATAAAGAGACATGATATAAACACAAGACCGGTTTACCTGGTGTGAACATTAACACACACACACACACACACACACACACACACACACACACACACACACAATTGGCTTCTGCACAGTTCCCGTCTACCAAATTTCACTCACATGGCATTTGTCAACCTGAGGCTAAAGTAGAAGACACTTGCCCAAGGTGCTGCTCAGTGGAATTGAACCTGGAACCACATGGTTGAGAAGCAAACTTCTTAACCACACAGCTATCTTGCAACTATGACATGATAAAAAAAAAACATTTCTTATCATAGCCCAAATTGGAAAATGCTAAAATGACATAATTATGCTTTGTCTGTTCCTTGGCACTCTCTTGAGACACTTAGGTATAATGACAAAGGAATATGAGCCAAAAGATAAGCACTCACAATCAGAATAATAGTCCTGCTAGGCATAGTACTTATGCTATGCAAGATCCTCTCTATATGATAACAGTTTTAACACCACATATACTATGGATAATGCTCTCGGTGCAATAAAAATATACACAATGTGCAACACAACATTAAAAGCACCATCATAATGACTTCCCACCACCACAGTGCAGTAAATTAGATATTACCCAAAACCTTTCCGCAATAAACAGCACTGCTATGTGTGAAACACAGTTCAATGAAAAATATGCTAGAAACCACCAAAAAGATAATAATAATAATAATAATAATAATAATAATCCTTTCTTTTATTAGCTACTAAGAGCTTACATCCATCGTCGTTGATTCAATACAAGACATGAAACGTTCAAATCGGGCTTATAGACATGCTGGGTGAAACTGACAAGTTTTTTGTATTTCCTTTTAACGAGTGAGGGGTAGGAAACATTGTACAGTTACAGATTCAAAATTTATGTAAATATAAAGATATTATACAGGAACACACAATAATTAAAACAAGATATCTTTTAAAAAATAACATAGAAAATATTTTTGGATTTCGACCCACACACGGATCTGCACCCACTATTTAGGTTGGGTTAGAGCACCCCATGTCTCTACCCACCATCCACCACTCATATTGGAAACTGGTGCAACCAAAGCTGCCTGTTAACATTTTCTTGGTGGGATGGGATAATAAAACTCCTGCGTCCTCTGGATATTATTCTTTTATTTGGTGGTAATTAAACGGTATTATTTTTGCCAAGAGTCTATCTTTAGTGTGTCTTTTGTAGTCTGGTCCTATCTCTTCTCTAGTGAGTAGTAAGCCTCCTCTGATGCCTTCAGTCCTTATATATTCTGAAATCGTCATGAGTCTTTCATTTGATTTTCGGACAACTGTGAATAGTAGGTTATCTATGTTATCATTGTCCTGGGGAGGCTGAACCTCTTCACCTTTATTAGTTATGTCTATGTTATTATCGTTATTGTTGTTCGGGGGGGGGAGGCTGGTCTTCCTCACCTTCTTTTGTTGTTCTCTTTTTCTGGGCTTCTTTATTTTGGGGTTTTTTCTTTTCTTTCCTTTTGTATTTTTTCCAGCAGTTTTTGTTGTTTTCTTTGTTTACCAACTCCCATTGTTCATCACAAGATGATGGAGTGGTACTAGTGGTTTTGGTGGGGAGATGTGGTGGCTGGTAATCATTTTCCCGAAGCTGGGTACATGGTGACTTCCACCATCTCCGAGACTGTGGCCGGTGGAAGGTTTTCCTCCACTTCCTGGTTAAAAGCCAGCACTAAGGCCAGGGTAACTGTATTACTTCTGGGTTTGTGATGCCCTTTCTTTTTCTTTTGTCACTCACAACCATTTGCCAGTCTCTTTCAGGCTCCACTTGGTTCTTATTCTCCCAAGTGGTTGACGTGGCATTGTTGAAAGAGGGTGGGTGGGTGGGTGGGGGGGGTCAGTGGTGATAACTTGTGGTACCAAGCATGGGTCGGCTTCCTCTGCTATTTCTGGATTAAGTAACGGGGATGATTTGGATATTCCATCCATTCATCCTCGGAGCTGAGATCAGTGGTATAACTGGTAGTGCTGCTGGGGCAGCAGCCTCATGAGTTTTTTTATTTTTAAAAAAATTCTTTTACTTGTTTCAGTCATTTTGACTGCGGCCATGCTGGGGCACCGCCTTTGAGGGTTTTAGTCGATCAGATCGACCCCAGTACTTTTTAAAAAAAAGTTTGGTACTTATTCTATCGGTCTCTATTGCCGAACCACTAAGTTACTGGAGGTAAACAGACAGATACGGAGACAAACACAAACACACACCCACATATATACACATATATATATATATATATATACGACGGGCTTCTGCAGGTTCCGTCTACCAAATTCACTCACAAGGCATTAGTCGGCCTGAGGCAGAATATCTGTCTTTTTGTTGTTGTTGTCATGTCGCCATGTTGAGATACGACAGGTGTTCTATGTTGAAAACCAAAATTCCTTTAAGTGTCTTTTTGCCCCTAGAGGGCAAAAATATGTGAATAATTAAAGTGTTACCTTTGTTGTCAAGCAATATTTTCATGAAAAATGTACATTTTCCACATTTTAAAACCATAAATTCCAAAATTTGCTGCAGCCTAAGTGAACACGTGTGGGAAGCGCAAGAACCAATAATAATAATTATAATAATTATAATAATAATAATAATAATAATAGTAACATTAATTATAATAATCGTTTCTAGCATAGGCACAAAGCCAGAAATTTGGTGGGAAGGGAAAGGGTTAGTTGATTAATTTGACCCCAGTACTTGACTTGGTATGTTATCTTATTGACCCTGGGATGATGAAAAACAAAGTTAACCACTGCAGTATTTGAACTCAAAATGTAAAGAGATGTAACTAAATACCACAAGGCATTTTATTAGACTCTGTACTCATTCTGCCATCCACTAGTTTTTTGTTGGGGTGGGGGGTGGGAGGTGCACTCTTAATTATAATATTAATCTGATGATAATGATGAGGATCATGAGAATTCTACTATTTCTATAATGCTTTATGCAATCATCATTGTAGGATGATGATGATTTCTGAAACACAAGGCCAGTTCTCATAGAAAGGTGCATTGGGTACTAAATTCATCCAAATGTATTACTGGTATTTATTTTATTGACATTGTTTGTTATTGTTGTTTAGCCACAGGTCAGCCTTGATTGAGTAGATCTATGATCAAAGGTGTTTCAACCATAACCATCCTGTCTTTCATTCAGTCAGTATATTTAGGACTATATTATCGAATGTGTTCTTCCTTTTATAAGGTAGTAGAGTGCAATTTGATGGAAATTTGGCTATTTCTAGCTGGTAGAGCAACGATATAGAGGTTCTCTCTTTTGCATGTTTATTGAATTCGAAGGAGTAATAGGTGATGTTTACTTTGATAGGATTATATACAGAACCAGATGTCATATAGCTTCAAGTTTGTATTTCTGTAGGTTCAACTAATAATAATGATTTCTTGCTTAGTTGCAAGGTCTGTCGTTTAAGAGAATGGGAACAATTGAATGAATCAACCGATCCTAGTGATTATTATATTGACCTTGGAATGATGAAGGTGGTAAAGTTGACATTGGTTGGTTTTGAATTCAGAATACAGAGGAGTAAAATTAAATAATGTTTCTGCCAATTCACTGCTGTTAAACTAGGTTAATGATGCTGATGCTGATAATGATGGTGATCATGATGACAACAGTAACAACAACAAAATAGAACTCTTGAGGCAATATTTGAATGAAGTTTAAGAATTAAATAAACCTTGCTTTCTTCAATGTAAAATATCAGAAGTTTATTGAATTTTCTGTAAAGCAGAAGGCCATATAATGCTAATGAAAGCATGGGTGTGTGTTTGTTTTCTTTAGTTTGTTTCATATTTGTATGAATATATGTGTATTAATTTGTGTATATGTGTATCTGTACATAGATATGTATGTTGCTATGCACATGTGAAAATAAATATAGAAATATAGAAATCTATATTTACACACAAACACACACACACGCACACCCTTTCTGCTGTCTAGTTATTTTTGTACATCACTTTTTTCCTATCTTACTTACAGTTATTTCTCTTCATCATCTCTTTCTTAATCTACACTATGGCTTTCTCTCATTCCTCTTTATTCTCCATCTCCTTACATTATTTCCATGATCCTTCTCTCTGATTGCTTTTCTCTCTTACTCTCTTTTACTCTTTTCCATCTTTCTCTCCGTTTTCATCTGGTGCTCTGTTTCTTTGCTGATACTCTTTCCTTTCAATACCTCGTTATGTCTCTCTTCTCTCTTTTTTGTTACATACACACACAATAACTAACATATATGTTAATGCCAGTCAGCCATTGACTAATACCACAACTGAAAGGGAGACCTTACAAAATGTTCAAACTTGATTAAAAGTAAGTTTGTTCCAATAATCAACACAAGCCTTTATTGTAACTGATATTGACAGGAATTTTATTTTGTTTTCTGTGTTTCTGGGAGGGAGGATGAACATTATTATCATTATGGTTATTTTTATTGTTATTATTATTATTAGTTATATTTGCTATTGTAAGATAAAATTATCTTCTTTTTCATTGTTGTCATCATCAACTGTTTTTAGCTAAACATTAAAAAAAAAAAACAATAAGCTGTTAGAATTAATTTTTCGTAAAACATTTTGAACATTATTATTGTTATTTAGAGATGACTTATAAGTGTCTCTGTGTCTTATCTATATTGTTAACGAGGCTGTGTAAACAGCAAAACTGAAATTCCTAAGTGAGCAATGTGCCTATTATCCACAAGGTGGACTTTTAAATTCTATTTGAGTAAAAATGATTTGTGGGTCCCCCTTAAAACAGGTTTAATAAAAGAAAGGTAAAATTGACCAAATTGGTGTGGGAAAATGTTTCCAGTATGAAGACAAGATTTTAATGTGGGCATGATTTTTCTTTTGGTTCAAAACTCTAAAGAGAAAAATGTTTTGTAGCCTTCAGTTATGTTCCTAGTTCAAATTCTGCTTACTCAACTTTGCATTTCATCCTTCTGGGGTTGATAAAGTATTAGTCAAGTACTGGGGTCAATTAAATCAACATACTTTCACTCCTAAATGTTTAATCTTGAGTCAAACTTAGATATTATTACTATTATTAACATAATATATCTGGTGAGTACCAGATGTTAGATCTAGATGAGCTGATTTCATAATCTACTGGCGGTTCATGATTAGAACCATTACACTTCCCTGTCACTAATGTCTTTTGGAAAGATATGTACATCACAAGATTCCACTTCTGTACACTTCTTGTTGCTCGTCCAAAGAAATTGTAATTATTTTTACTGTCATACTGCAATGAGCACCAGAGATAAGATACTTGTTGTGTCAAGTATTCAACCAGGATTTCACTTCACTCACGTCATTAATACCCTTTGGAAAAACTCAGACATCTCAGCGTTCAATTTCCTTGCCACTAAAATTTTCAGGTTACATACTTAAGTAAGGAACAATATTTATCACTCAGTTTACTGATAAAACTCCTTCATTTCACTGTAGAAAAGAATGAACATCATAACATCCTATTTCATTTCACTTTTAAATCTTTTGTATCTATGTAAGAAAATATTTTTCAGTTCATTTTTGCTTCAAGACTTTATATTCCCATAGCATTTAGATATATCTGGGTTTGGTTATTTATGTGTTAATATCTTTATTCTTATGGAATTGGCTGAGGCAACAGAGAGCTATACTTGATATGTTACAGAATCTAGTTTGAAGGTTCATTGTTTTCAGTCTATATCTGCAAGTTTGTTATTGTATTTCATACCTATAGGTGCTATAAAAATGAAAACTTATATATATTTTGTTGTTAAATCAATTATAGCTCCTCTTACTGACAAAATAAAAATGGAAACTAAATTGAAGTTTAGTATCAAGTTAAATGATATTTTCTTTATAATTGTTTTATAATGGGAATTAGAATTTTGGTACAGAAGTGAAAAAGGTATTGGTCTTCTGGCTTAGAATTGATGAATTTATCCACATCCACTTCAGGTGTTTTATATTATTTATGAGAAAGACACTTAATACTGTATTGCTTCAGTTCATCTTTCTAGGAATAGATTGTACTTGAAACATTAGATTTTCCTTCATTACAGCATCCCGACATAATTCATTTTATGTATATATATATATAATGAACTAACACTTGACATCAGATACATAATTAGTCTCCTCAATTTTTTGTGATAATCTCTCTGAGTTTTGTTCTTAATGTTCTCCTATTAAATTTCCTATTTTTGTGAAAAAAGATATCCTGGGGAAGATTATTAAAATACATGCACATAAAAAACAGAACAATCCAACAGAGTGGACTCCACTAAAGACACTCAAGGGCCAGGTGGTGGTCTTGAACTGGGCTATGGATTAAGGCTACCACCCAACTAGGCCACAACAGGATTTAAACTCACAATGCAAAAAACCAGAATAAATACTGTGAGGCATTTTATCTGATGCTCTAACAATTCCACGAGTCCACTGCCCTAGACTGATACTTTATTTATCTACCCTGAAAGGATGAAAGGCAAAGTTAACCTTGGTGGAATTTGTACTCGGAGCACAGTGAACCGGAAAAAATACTGCAAAGCATTCTATTTGATGCTCTAACAACTCTGTCAATTCGCCGCATATGTATATATATATATATATATCGTACGTCCCTTTCCTATAGGACATCGTAAAATGGCTACATTGAATTTTCTGAAAATTC
>JAOPJM010445607.1:0-11116 GCA_027124095.1 Muusoctopus leioderma | reverse complement strand
CTCTCTCCGTCCAACCCATGCTAGCATGGAAAAACGGACGTAAAAAGCGATGATGATGATGATATATATATATATATGCGTCAATACTCACAAATACAAGGAACAAAAAATCTGAGTGACAATATGTGACATACATATGTCCTATATACACTATGTTTGAATAAAAGACGAGGTAGTGAATGCTGGAATGCCTTTCATTATAGGCTTGCTCATTCAGAATTCACCTGGGGTAAACAACAACAACTCAATCACATACACACACACACATTCATATCAGCATAAGTGTAGAAGAGAAACTGGAAGTGTACACATACAAGCACAAATATAGAAGTATGCATATTCACCCGATGTAAACATTGTGCAAGAGTGTATGTTTCTGTTGTGTTCACACTTATCTATGCATACACTAGAGTATGTATTCATACTCCATGCCAGCATAAATATGTATGTGCATGTGAGTGTTGCATGTTTAGTATAAAGACATACGCACAAACTTATTAATAAAGGCCAAAAAAAAAATCAAGTACAGAGACACTAATAACTTTGTAACCCTGCCCCCTCCAATATACAACTCGTTACATTCGTCTAAAGTTATCAGTTTGGTCAAGATTATAATCGATAGATGACAATAATATAAACTAACCAACCACATAATGTTGACAGATAACAAACACCTCCTTCCTTAACTCTTAACATCCTATAAGACTTGGTTTCACACGGTACCACATCATCAAATTGATATGAATCATTGAACTATATATATATGGTGAAAGTTAACTATTTTTGTGTGAAAACACCTCAAGCACCTGTGTTTCTTACTTGCAAATTTCGTAATAAACCGCAAAAAAAAACGCTTTTCGGCATTTTCTGCTCAATCATTACAGGACTTAGAAAATTTTCAACAGGATATTAAGAGTTAATTGATCCGTCCATTGTCAGACAATTGAGACAATTACCTGACTTTTCACAAACAGAAGCATTCATCAATGGTCAACCAGCACTACTGACTTCCAGATGAAACAAATGGGATCCAACTCCTCATTTAGCCACACCCACAAGAGGAATTGATCTAATGAAATCTAATGAAACACAGAGCAATGTCACAGAGCTGTTGCTACTCACTGTAGTAAGTTGAACCTATTTACAGCTAGGTAGACTTCACCATTTGAGAGGAGAGTTAAGTGTTTTAATCGAAGACACAGCACTGTAACAGGATATGAGGATATGAAACACTGACCTCTTGGCTAGCTGATTTGTATCCTAGTAACTCAGCCATCCATGTTTTTAATATAAGCACACACACAAACACACAAGGAGAAATTCCCTCCATTTTTCTCTGCAGTTGAATTCAGCTTACAATCTGCAGTATTATTCTCTGTTATTATTACTACTAGGAGATTTCTCGAAGTACATGTATCTAAAATAGCAAAGAAAGTTTCCCGAGCTGATGAGATGAACACCTCTATAATCTCTACACTCACTGTAGCTAATGAAATGTCTGTGTCTTGTTTATAAAACCCTCAAAACTACTTCCTTAACTGCACTGGACAAACCCGAGACAGCAAAATATCTGAAACTAATATTTACCAACTTTCAGAATAGAATGGTAAGGTAGAAAAGAAGAGAATAAATTAGTACTGTCACATTATTCTACAGACTGGGTCTTTGAATTTAATTTTGCTCTATTCTTTGCTATAACATTAGTTAATTCCTTCCAAGCTTTTATTTCATTGCTAATTAGGCCTTGTAAGGTGAAAAGAGCTGAATGCGCATGGCCTAATGGTTAGTGGTTTGGACTCATGATCATAAGGTCATTTTTTCTTCTCCAAAAACATGCATATTTTGCAAGTGAGAGGTGTGAACCACCTCAACAACAAATGAAGACTTTGCATATGGGTAAAAAAAAAAAAAAAAAAAATAGAAAAGAGAAGTCCAAAAGAATCTCGAACTTACTTTGAGTAACCAGACTGGAGGTGCTCTTGTGCAATAAAACTGTGATAAGCGTTTATGGGACGGGAGTTGTTGGTTTGACATCTGACTCACAATCTCCTAAATATGTGGAATAGAAGGTAAATATATTTCTTACTACCGAGATGTTTTGACAAAAAGGGAATTAATAAAACACAGCAAAAATTTAAAAAAAAGATCAAAGGTGGGGGAATAAAAACTAAAAAAAACTAAAGAAAACAATTGAGATTGAGATGGTAATGTTCCAGTTTTCAGTAACAAATTAGGATACATAGGCCACTAGAGTTGGTAAGCTAGTAGTGATGGTCTGAGTTGGAAAGATGTCAGATGTGAAATAGATATAAAAGAGGTTTATGTTAGTGTGCTAAAAATATGTTAGTCTTTGCTTTATGTCATGGCATGGTTTCGGGTTCAGTCCCACTGCGTGGCACCTTGGGTAAGTGTCTTCTACTATAGCCTCGGGCTGATCAATGCCTTGTGAGTGAATTTGGTAGATGGAAACTGTAGAAGCCCATCGTAGATATATATATGTATGTGTTTCTGTGTGTTTGTGTTTGTGTTTGTTTATGTCCCATAACCTAGCGGTTCGGCTTAGAGACCGATAAAATAAGTACCAGACTTTAAAAAAGTACTGGGCTCGATCTGATCGACTTAAACCCTTCAAGGCGGTGCCCCAGCATGGCCACCGTCCAATGAATGAAACAAGTAAAAGAATGTAAGAATAGAATATATATATATATATATATATATATATGTAAGAGAAGAAAATTAGGCACAAAACATAAACAAACGAACATATATGCATATCCCGTCGTCAGCTGCCGTCTGGCATTTTTTCTGTGATTTTGGTACTTCAGAACAGCAGTATTGCCTATCTACCAGGGTACCAGTATAAATTAATGATATTCTACAAGGGAATTAATGTGGTAAGAGAAGACAATGAACCATATACATAGTAGTAATTTTACAATGGAGACAGACAACACAAGGAATATTGTCTTTCAACAGGAGACAGACAAAACAGAGAATATTAAGTATAAAGGTAACATCAAAGAGGGAAAATATAATGAAATTCGAACAATTGGTCCTTTGAATAGATAAATGAAGAGAGAAGTAGTGAAGTGCAAGGGAGAGTGATGTATGCTGTACGAAAGCCAGCATCAAAAATGACTGAAAAGATGAAACTGGAAGTGAGGGCCGAGAGGCCAGAATTGAATTCTGGAAGGAAGGAGATGGAGTGAGGAATCAGAGAGGAAGTGGGAGAGAGAAAGATGGTCAGTACCAAGGGAAGAGAGAGAAAAGCAGATAAGTGGAGAGAGAGAAAGATAGAGATACAGTCGCAAATGGAGAAACAAAAATACAGTACACTGTGTAAGGAAATTTGCGTACGTTACTCACCAATATGGAAGAAAATTAAGCACAAAACACAAACAAACATAAACATAGACACATATCCTTTCGTCAGCTGCCATCTGGCATTTTTTTTTTTTTGCAATTTTGTTACTTCGAAACTGAAGTATTGCCTAGCCACCAGTGTACCAGTAGGGATTAATAATATTCTACTAGGGAATTAATGCAGTAGGACAAGAAAATGAATGATAAACATAGTAGTCATTTCACGAAGGAGATACACAACATAAGGAATATTGTCTTTCGATAGGAAACTTGAAAATACAGAGAATATTAAGTATAAAGGTAACGTTAAAGAGGGAAAATATAATGAAATTTGGAAAATTGGTCCTTTGAACAGAAAGACAAACCTATTTTTCAAAGTTGTATTTGATATATTTGTGTGTGTTGTGGGTGGGGTGCACGCATATATAACAGTCTGAAAAATTTAAAGACTGGATGCAAACACAAATAATATATATGAAAATGAAACAAAACTGAGTATATGGTGGGAGTCAAACACACGATGAGTTTTGGTGCATTATATATATATATATATATATATATATAACTTAGAAGTAGTAGTTATACAACAATGTCACATATTGGAATTAACATTTTAAATCAGAAAACTACTTACTTCGCCGTAGGAGAAGAATAGTTTCCAGAGAAGTACCTTCTATAAAATCAACACTTAGAAGCTGACCTGATGTGAGAAAATTTTGAAGCCTTTCTATATCCTCTTTATCAAACATCTGAAACTTAAAACAAACAATACATAATATTCTCTTGCAGCTCTTGAAGATATTATTTATAGAAATGCTATTTAAAACAAAACATAGTGAAGGTTTCTGTTATGTTTATGCTGAAGCTAACCCTTTTCCAAACCACAAGAAACCATAGGGCTGGTACTTAACACCATTTATGTAGCATAAAACAGATGACTGATATGTTTTTTCTATCATAGTTAGCTTTACCTAATTCAAGTCAATTTAAAGGTGTATCAGCTGCCTACAGCAATTAATTACACTATCTATAGAACCCACCTAGAGCTAAATAGGCTGTTGCGAGCTAAGTATCTTAACTACAAAGGTTTGCACACCATCTTTAGTACACAGCATAGTGATTGTGACAGGATATGAACATTTTCCCCTGTCTCAACTGTTTCTTTTCTTTTTATAAGATACTGAAAAGAGAAAGGGTAATGCCCATGACCTTTGCAGGTCTTCCAAGATGGGTGCGATTGATACTGTTGTTATTCAGCTTGAACATGTGGAAGGAATTCTAGAGAGTTACAGTTCTGAGTAAGAATGGTTGGGAAAGTATTTAGTACAGGGTCTAGAAGGTGAGATACAGTAAGAGTGATGAGAGGAGAAACAAGTAGGCTTGAGTGAAGAGTGTATGCAGCTAGCTAGTTCAGAAGAGAAGAGGTCAACATAGTATTGATAGAAAAGGTAGAGAGAAGAAACAGTACATCTGTGAGCATGCTGGAAATTGAATGTTTACCAATCAGTTGGATGGCTTTCTTTAAGATTCAATCTAGGATGTTAGTGTGTGAACAGCTACACTACTTCACCGATGTAAGCACTATTTCGATGTGGGTCTTACTTGAGCTTGGTAACATATGAGATGATTAGGGTTGAAGTATTTCTTGGCTCTAAGGAGGAATCCTAGTCTTTGTGATTCAGTTTTGGTTGTGTTATACACAAGAAATTGCCATGAGAGATCTTCAGAGAATGTGAGGCCTAGCATTTGTAGGAACATTGAGGGTTTTAGTCTTGTTCATGACTAAAGAGGGTGCAGTATTAGACTGTTTCCTAGATCTGTATAGGGTTTGAGTTTTATTGCCATTGAAAGAGATAAGGTTATCATGTCCCCATTGAAAGATGTTCTCATGGATTCAGTGTATGTCTGGCATGAGGTGTTTAGGAAGACACTTATATGGAGGAAGTTGAGGATGAGTGAAGTGTATTATCAGCAACATAGAAGTATGAACTGTTAGAAGTGACAGCAAGTAAGTCATTAAGAGTGTTGGAGATATGGAACATTTAGGTACATCAGAGTAGATAGAATGTGTATAAAATATCTCCATCGGCATACATTGCAATAAAGGTTTCTATTGACTCAACCATTTGTGCTCTCTTCTTTTATGTTTAGATGATATTGCATGTAAAAGAAATATTTTGCAACATCATTAAACAGGAGGTAAAATTGCCAACCTTTCAATGTTTCATTGTTCACATTACCGTGTTTCAATTACTTTTCCATCTATGTGTTAAAGTAGTAAGTTGCAATCAGAATTGTACACTTTGCACCTACAACTCAATATTTGAAGAAGGGTTATCTAACCAAACTCACTCAGTTCTCTCTGATCCAGTTGCCAAATATTCTTCATTTTACCATGTCCAGCTCACTGCTAAAACAATTTTCAAAAATATAAACCTTGTCATAGAAATAATCACTAGATCTCATATGACCTTCAGCTATTTCACCACCACCAATAGCATACCTTGCATATTTGTCCTCCAGCTGACTAATTATTACAGTTTTAAGTAGAAATGAAAAAATTAGGGTTGGGGTCATAATCTCGAAAGACACAACCCCAAATGCCATAATCCCAAATGTTGAAATCTCGAAAGATCAGAATCTCAAAAAGTTGAAATCCAAAAACCAAAATCCCAAAAGTTCAAAATCCTGGAAATATATTTTAGGAAAAAAATAATAAAAGAATGTTTTTAAAGGACAGTTTTTAACATTTGAGATTTTGAACTTTCGGGATTATGGTGTTTGGGATTGTGATTTTCAAGATTCTGATCTTTTGGGGTTTCAGTAAATGGGATTATGGCATTCAGGATTGTCTCATTTGAGATTATGATTAGTATCCAAAAATTAGATATCTCCTATCAATGTACTATTCATGATCTATTGTGGTGTTGCATAGAGTAGACTTGAATCTTTTATATCTGATCATCTGTTCTAGTAGTAAGCCCTGAAACAATCAATTAAACAATTTCATGACACAAAAAGGGTTTTCAAATTCTGTTTCCTCACCCATTCATTGTTCACTTGGAGTTGAGGTAATTGTTATTACAATACCTCCAATGAAGATAATAGAAGCTTAAGACTTTACATTAATTTTTTTTCCTGTTGGATCCCATATATAACCCTTAGCAATTAGAAGTTAAAAAATGCTATTTTCTTGCTTAATAAAGTGAATAGCTGCTAAAGTGATTTATATATATGAATTATTGAATGAAATGATGCTAAAAATTTGTGAACTTACATTTTCTGTTTGATTATTCTCAATGTAGATATCTAATTTATTAGAATCTGTTTGCCACTGTGTCAGACTTAGTAAGAAAAGACAACTCCAACTATGTTCCAATAACATCATTTGATTGACTGGTTTTAACAAGAAAAGAATTTGGTTTGATAAGACACGGTGCAATGTCAGTGAGAGCAAATTAGTACTGAGTTCAAACAAAGAATCCCACGAGTCTAGAAGATAAATAAAAGAGAAAAGGAAGAAAATCATTGTTTTTTTTCTTTATGTCTTGATACAGATTTTAAATGGAAGAAATAGAGAGTAACTTAAATTAACTAAGATACACAATAATGATTTCTTACATTGGCATAAACTACAAATTTGTTGGGGAGGGTGTAATTGATTAAAACTTTTAATTATTTTATCGAACCTAGAGGTGATGAAAATCAAAGTTGAACTCAGCAAAATTCAAAGATTAAAGGGATATAACTAGACACTTCAAGACAATTTGTTTGGTACTGCAACAATATTAATAATGAATTCAAACATAGACGCAGGGCCATAAATTTGGAGGATGAGTGTAGTTGACTTAATTGACCCCAGCACTTGACTTGTACTCATTTTTTATCGATATCCTCAAAAGGATGAAAAAGTAAATCCAACATCAACAGGATTCAAATTCAAAACGTAACTTAATAGGCCATATTCAAATACTGTAAGATATTTTGTTCAGTAGTCTACCGTTTCTGACAATCCATTGAACTCAATGATTTCTAACATTGGCAGGACAAAAATTTAAGGAAGAGTGCAGTATATTTCTGGTATTTATTTGATAGGTTAGTCAGTCCCAAAGGGATAAAAGGAGGAAAGTCAATGTCATTTATGTTTTTTTTCATTTTTATTGTTTACAATTTAGTTCAAATCGTGTCAAGGTTGACTTTGCCTGTTGTCTTTCCTGTAATAAGTACCAGTCAAGTACAGGATGTTGATTTATTTGACTGTGCTCCCTCCCCAAAAATGTATGACCTTGTGCCTATATTAGAAATCATTATTACAATTTACAATAGTATAATATTAATAGATATTAAAGTCTTTTGTCATACATCTATACTCTGCTTCACTGTATTTGTTAGAAACCAAGTGTTGGCCAGTTCTTAGATATTGTATGGCTATTTCTTTTTTTTCTTCTTTCCCTTGGTATTTCTTATAAACACTCATTATCTCTACTTCTTTCATGTGCACACTTTCTTTCATTCTCAAACTGTTATAATAATATCTCTCTTCTACAATGGTTGCTCTGTAGTCCCAGTTAGCTTTGATAGAGCAGGCATATAGCACATAGGTAATCAGTCAAATGACCAGGTGTAATTCACAGACCTAGCACTCTAGATATAGCATGCCTCTGCCTGGGTAAGACCAAACTCCACACTCTGACATTCAATGATTCATCATATTGGGTGCATTATGGCAGTCTGGTCATGTGTTTCCACCATTCTCTATGAAGTGAGCCTCTACACAGCTGTTAGACCTATAAGAATTAGCAGCCATATCTCTTGCAGACATGTTCTACTGTCTTAAAAATAGGAAAACATATGGCGGCATAGGAGGCAGAATTTAGCATTTTTATGAAAAATAAAATTCAATGTTTTTGCTTTTACAACTTTGCTACTGTGCTGTAAATATTCAATATCAATTACATTCATTTAAATTGTGTAATAATGCAGGGCTACCATAACCCTCTTATATAGTCTGTACCTAGTTTTAATAGCTGCTTTATTAAATATTTTTTTTTTTAGTTAATCAACAATGTGCTCAATATTAAAGAATTTTTTTTTAAATCAAAGAAAACCAAATATGCCACCTGTCCTATGATATTTAGAATATAATTCTTCTACAATCGTGTTATCATTAGCATATCATCATCTTTTCTTTCTATCTTGTTTTGTTGTGTTCTTGTCGTTTTTTATTGTTTTGTTTTTCATTTTGTTGTTATTATGGTTGTAGTGTCTTACTTGGTATAGTTTTTGCCTTACACTTTACTCTCATCCTCTCAACTTCACTTTCACTCTTTTATGCTACTATGTAACACCTTCATCCGTTCAGTAATGTCTATGGTGCTGGTAGTTATGACCTTGTTCAGAAACGTGTTGGGGTGGGAGGAACTCCAAATTCCCTCTTCCTCATTGTCAAAACTATTCCCCACTTTGAGTCGGGAAGATGAGGAATACACTAAATGTTCCATGCAACACAGTAAATATGGTCGATGAAATTATAAAAGTCACTATTGGCCATCTTTCTAGAAACCTAAATAAGGAGGTTATCTATACTAGACACTGAGTTAAGCTTAAAGAATTTAGTCATCAATGGTACGCCAACACCTTGTATACTCCATTCATATTACATGAAACCTATGGCTAACCCACTATTAATTGTAAAAGATTCAGCTATGTTAAAGACTGCCAAAATCAAAATTCTTCCGTGTGCATAACACATCTAAACATCTAAACACATCTAAACATAACACATCTAAACATCTAAACACATCTAAACTTTTACTATATTTGATGCATCTAACACATCTAAATATCTAAACACATCTAAACCTTTACTATATTTGATGCATCTAAAACAACATATCTTTGTAGCTTTAACCTTCATAACTATCATACACAATAGAGTTAAATTAGAAATATAAGAGAAAAATTCAAATTATTTATAGAATCTTTATGGCCTCAAATTTCCAAATTAACTCTAAATTACTTTATTAAAAATATTTCCAATCTATAATGGCTCACTTCACAACCATGTGGTTCTATGTTTGCTCTCACTGTGAAGCACCTTGGGTAAGTGTCTTTGATCATAGCTTTGGGTCGACCAATACCTTGTGAATTTGGTAGACGGAAACTGTGCAGAAGCCCTTCATATGTATAACTGGGCTTTACAGTTTGATACTAAAAGAAATAAAACATTTAATGTAATGAGCATCTAAGATCCAATTAGAAATAATTATGCAGTGATGAAAAGACAACATCAGGTCAATGCCTAATATTATTTCAATCATTCTGGCAAGTACAGGAGATAACTCAGACATGTTTTAGTCTTATTAGACCTCATCAGTGAAGTATAGACTTCACTGTTTCTTGCCAAAGTAGTGATGAGAGAATCACTAAGTAGATGTGCAATATTGTACATGTGTAGGCATGAAAAATTAGCATATTTTAATTATAAATCACTGAGGTTAGTTACTCACAGACACCATCCACATACAATAAATATAATTAGATTACATAGTGGATATCTATCCATATATAATAATACATATATATATGAGCTAATCTATATGTTATATCATAATATTGATATGGTAGTATCTTCGTATGTAAGGTGTTAGTCACGTTAGGGGAAGTAACACAGAGAAAGAAAGAAACTGTTGGTAGGCTAGGTAGTGATGATGGCAGCAGTGATGCTGGTGATGATAATGGTAAACAGTGTGTGTGAGAGAGAGAGAGAGAGAGAGAGAGAGAGAGAGTGTGTAAAATATAGATAGAGATAGAGAGGGGCGTGAGTGAGAAAGTGAGAGAGAAAGAAAAAAGAGACACGAGAATAATGGAATCAAAAGAGAGATAGAGTGAGAAAAAGAAAAAGAAAAAGAAAAAAGAGAGAAAATTAGAAAAAAGTGGAAGTCAGAGAAAATAAAAAATAAGAGATAATAGTGATGATGGTGGTGACATTTGTTTATTGTAGTGGTGGTAGTTTTGGTTAATGGTGGTGGTGACAGTTGTTTGTTTGTGAACAGTAGTCATGGTAGTGGTGATGGAAGTTGCAACATCGTTCTTTTCTTCCCTTCATGTGATTTTTACTCTTCATTCTCTTTATGGTGGTTTTATAGTGGAGATTAATAAGTCATGTTTCCTGTGGAATTTCCACAAATCCAACTAGTATTGCATGAAAGTCTTAAATAAATTGTAGACAACACCTCCAGCCATGAACCATTGATGGTAAGCTAAAGACAACACCAGTGCAGAAGAGAAAGAAAGAGATTGTAAGAGTTTGAGGTTGAGAGTTAGTATAAAAATAAGAGATAACTTGCTAACAACTAGCTTCTAAGAGATATAGTGAAGTAGTATCAGTGACCAAATCAAAGATGTACCACAAAAGATTTTAGTTCAAATCTATCCAAAGTCGACTTTGCCTTTCATTCTTCCAAGGTTGATAAAATAAAGTACCAGTAAAGTACTGGGCCAATTTAATCAATTATACCTTTCCCTCAAATGTGTGGTCTTGTGTCTCTTAAAAATTATTACTATAAAATTATTATCATTTATTTATTTATTATTATATTAATTATTATTATTTTATCATAATCATTATAATATTAATTATTGTTTATTATAAAATAATAATAATAATGATGATGATGATAATAATAATTGTTTCTAACATAGGCACAAGGCCAACAACCCCAGTACTTGACTGGTACTTTATTTTATCGAC
>JAOPJM010445506.1:0-11116 GCA_027124095.1 Muusoctopus leioderma | reverse complement strand
AGTCTCGCATTACTTTAAGTTTCGTGGACGCAAAGACGTGCGTCTATCTCCTCAGATGCATCGGGGCACATCTTTGCGTCCGCAAAACGTAAAGTAATGCGGGACTAAGTCACACTGTGAATACACGTATATATGTGTATATATATATATATATATATATATATGTGTATATATTATATTGTGGTCTACTATTTCATATCGTAGGACATGTGGTATATTTGATTTAAAAAAAGAAATTATATAATATTGTAAACATTGTATATTATCTAATAAAAAAAAGAAACACTTATTGATTTTGCGAACTATATACAGGCTATACAACAGCGCTATGGTAGCCCTGTGTTATTGCAAAACTTAAATGAATCTAATCGCCAGTGAATATTTCCAGCTAGGTAGTAATGTTGTAAAAGCAAAACAAGTGAAGATATATTTTCATGAAGACTATCATTTCTACATCCCATTGCTAAGATATAAAGAAACAAAATATTTATTCCATGTCGTTATAAAAACATACCGAAAATAAGAAGAATAGTCGTTTCTTAGAGATACAAATATAAATAATTATAAAATGCATTGTATTCCTTGGTTATCTCGAAGCACCTAGCTACCTGTTCTGTACGTGATTTGCTGTCATATGACTGTAACAATAACGTAAAGCTACATTTTGAAACATCTTTTATATTATATAATCTCATTGATATTTTCCAACATATCTGCAGTGCGGAATATATGGAAAATAATAAATAAGTACCTTATACTGATAATATGGTTATTAAATATTGATATGAATAATAGGAATATATGATGAATCTTTATGATTGGCAGTTAGGCGAACTATTATTGGTGAATGGTTATAATAATAATCATGATGATTATGATGATGATGATGATGATGATAATAGTAATAATATTTTCTTTATTTGGGCACAAGGCCCGAAAACAATACAGGACGGTACAGAGACAGTGGGGATTTAGATCGGATCGAGTAAAAACGAGATAAACAAAAACAAAGAAGTAACAATAAAATAGAAAACAAGCAAAATCCCCAATAGGGGGGAAAACACCACCCAGGGACACCCAAAGAACCCCACAGATCTTGGAGTCGCCCGACACACCAGGAGCACCAAAAGCAGGCGCCCCCTCTCCCTTTCACATCTCCAGCCTTACAGGCGTATACTTAGAGTAGGCCCATTCACACGGGGCCATCTTCGCCACTCAATAATATCAATAATAATAATAATTATTTCTAATGTTGGCACAAGGCCAGACATTTTAAGGGAGGGGTAAGTCGATTAAATCGATCGCAGTACTTGACTGGTATTTTGTTGATCGACCCCAGATGGATGAAAGGCAAAGAAGGCTTCGGCGGGATTTGAACTCAGACGTAAAGAGCCGGAACAAATACCACAAGGCATTTTTCTGACGCTTGAGTTGGTTTCACTTCTGTACCCTATATCTACTAGTATACTGTAGTGATTTTATGGTGATAGTGGTGGATGCACTTAAATTTATACAGTATCTACAATACATAACACAATACATTTACTGATTAAAACTTACACATATATTAAATAAGCTTCAGCTTCTGGGTGCCAGAAGAATTGGCCCACACTAGAGCTGTAAGCCTGTCTTTATTAATTTTAAAGACTGTAGGACTTGTCTCAGTTTCACTAGCCAGAGTTACGTTGCTATATTTTTATACCATATTTATTTATTTATTTATTTATTTAATGATTTTTAAGCGTCCGAGTTAAGCCGGAAACCAATGGCAGATTAAAAGTACGTATCTAATAGCCCTTATATTTAAGAAGAAAATAAATCAAAAGAACAACAAAGGAAAAACAAACCAAAAAAAACCGAGAAAGAGGGAAAAGACAAAGAACAGCTAAATATTTGTATTAAATATTTGTGTAGCCTCTATGAATTTGATCTTATTTATGTTTGGCAGATCCTTGAGAATGAATTGTACCTCCAGCCTTAGTAACATTTCAATGACCATTTTTTTACAAAATGTCATCTCTCTCAGACTGATAGTTATTGGACTGGAACAAATAGTGCCATAAAGTTTCTGGTTAGTGTCCATAAGAACATACAGATGATACAATACAATCTGTTCGTGAGAGAATACAGTTTAATTCTTAACATCCTGTTGAAAATTTTCTAATTCCTGTAATGATTGAGCAGAAAATGCCTAAAAATGGGGTTTTTTGCAGGTTATTTATTATGAAATTTACAGGTAAGAAATACAGGTGGTTGAGGTGTTTTCCTACCAAAAGGTTCCCTTTCACCATATATATAATAGTTGAAAGATTCATGTCAATTTGGTGCCGTGTGGAACTGTGTCCTACAGGATGTTAAGAGTTAAAGGTATATGTCTCATTCGTAACCAACAGAATCTTTGTTTATTAACATTGTTCATGAACTGATTTCGTTTTATACGAACCTAAATCTGGTTGAGATAATGGAGGATTAAAGTTTGATAGCTTATCTTTTGATTCTTCCCAATATTTTGTCCACCTTTGGCTAACTACGTTTTTACTAATTAATTTAACTTGTGATAGATTTGCCGATCCTCAGAGTAGATATGAAGTGTAGTGTAAGCGAAACGTTATTTAGAATATATAGGGAAGTATGTGAAGTGGGGTTTCTGTTTAAGTATGCAATAATTGCAATAAAAAAAATAAAACAAGTGAAATAGAAAAGTTATAAACAAATTATAACTTTTCTTTCCTTTTCATTTTCACCTGTTGCATCTGCTGTTATTACAATTTTTCCACACTTAAATAGAAACCCTCTTTTGCATACTACCCTTATATTCTAAATAACGGATCGCTTATACTGCAATTCCTACTTGGTCAGAGGTTCGGCAACGTGAAACTCGAGTAACGAGTTGTGAGGTGCCCCGAGAAACTACTCGGGGCTAACAGCCAATGATTTTAAGGGAAGATTCGCACAACACATGAACGTCTTCCGATGCAGGGAGAGGGAAAACTCCACCTCCTTGTCCAGTTTCGTCTGCAGACTCCGGGACCAAGGAAATGACTTGCCCAATATCACTTAAACCATCTTCGACAGGGCCCCTCCTTACTCACCTGAAGCCTGTAATCGTCAACTTTGTCTCCGTAAGAAGCTGCACACACTGCAACAGCCTGCATCATCTATAAACAAGGAACATAGCTATCATGTTGTTGCCACCAAAGGAACGCTTTGTTAGGCAACTTTAAGCCATTGGCTACTAATACTCCAAATATACTATCTTAGTCCCAGCTGGCCCGACAGTACCCTTGCTTGCCTGCTCAAATCGAGATCACTAATCAACCCCACCTCCTCCCAACAGTCATATAACTCCCAGCAGCCATACAACACACGACCATGTAACTTGATACCTCCAAACTGCCAAACGTACTACGTGGGACAGCGGCAGCAGATACACTCTTCATCTGATGTTAGTGAACTGCTAATTCCTATCATCTCAGATAATGTGGCGCCACCAGCTTGTCGAATTCCCCACGTGGAACAATATACAAGAGAATTGTCATAGCTGTACTGCGGAACCCATCACGTGACCTGATCTGACCAATGCAGGCCCTCAACGATCCTCACTCGGCAGGCATTTAAAGATTTAAAAATCTTCCCGTTACTTTGCCTCAATGCATCTGAGGAGATAGACGTATATCTTTGCGTCTATGAAACTTGAAGTAATGCGGGATTAAGTCATACTGCTAATACACGTTTATATATATATATATATATATATATATATAGGGGAGAGAGTGAGAGAGAGAGAGAGTGACGAGAATTTACAAAGCCAAACCAACGAAAAGGCGCATGTTTTTGATCTTGTATTTTGACTGAATGTAATGATCTTCTGAGGATAAATATGCTATGTATATACCTGCACACGCGTAAAAGTATTATGATATAAATATACATGAATTTGGGAACTTTATTTGAAACCAGAGACATATACTTATGCGTTAATCTGAAACTGAGAACGTGACTGCAGTCTATTCATATTTTTATCTTTGTTTCTCACCGGTAATATGTCAAAGTATTGCATTGTAATGTAATTATTATTTCTCTCAGTTCATAATAATGTACATTTAATTAAGTACGTTAATATCATTGTCGGTGAATCACAAACATTTTATGGCGTATAAATTAGTGCCATAGTAAGAAGCTTCCGGTCAGTTAACTGCACGATGTCCTTTACATTGACACATTTATGAAATAGTTGAATGTATCAATATATCATATAGTTGTCCAAATATATATGTTGTATTCTGCCTGTCTAAGAAATAACTGGAATATTAAATATTGAGCTTTACAAGGGATCAAGAAGACAAGGGATCTGGAGGGAGAACAGTCGAATAGATCGACCCCCCAGTACTTGACTAGTCCTATTTTATAGATCCCGGAAAGATGAAAAGCAAAGCTGACTTCAGTGGGATTTGAATCCAGAACGTAAAGAGTTGTAGTTAAATAACGCAAGGCATTGTGTCCGAATATTTAGCGATTCTGCCAATCTAATAATTATAATAATCGTTTCTTTATTAGTACTATCAGCGCCTATTCATTATATAAAACTATATGCATACAAAGGTGTTACAAAATATGTGGGGATAAACGAAATGAAGGTATATATAAACGACTGGAGGAGTAAAGACATTATGGAATATATGGAGAAACAATAAACATTTTTCTTGTTTCTTTGAAATTACACAAAATAATTAAATGAGTATATAGAGATACGGATACAATTAACAAAGATATAATTTAAAGAAAACACACAACTTCCTGAGTAAGATCAGGACTCCCTATAACCTTGATTATTTCAATTGTACCCAACCACTTCGTCCAGGTATTGAAAATCTCTTGTCCCAAAAGTGTCCGTGAGCAATTCGGGTGTTGGAGCGGGCAGGAAGGGCCCACGTCTTTGTTGTAATTTAAATACAGTAGTTTGTAGTTATCAAAGTTAATTTTTACAAGCATCTTGTCACTTGTCTGCTCCACATAGCTGAAGTCCTTCTCCTCGCAGATCTGCACATTATCACTCTCTAAGCTCATTTAAATGATTCATTAATTCGAAAAGTATAGAGGCGGGGGTAGGCTTCGCCTTGGGCGTCTTGCATATCTCCCCTTAGGTTAATTCCTCTTTTCTTCCATTTTTGTTTGCCTTTTCCAGACTTCTGTTCCTTGTTCGTGTTCTGTTGCAATACGATAGGGTTGTACTACTGTGAGGGATTTCCTCTGTTGTTTATTTGTTGTTTACTTCTTGGTCATCGTATTTTATAACTGCGGATGAGGTGAGTCCGCCACTAATCCTGTGGTGCAACTGGTGGTGTTGTTGCGACAGCAGCCTCCAAGACGTGCTGAATCTGCTGCTGTGGGTAGCTGTTTCTCTATTTTAGTTCGTGGTCGCCAAAAGCCCTCAAGAGGCTCTTATTGTCACAAATGTGGAAGCTGGGCCTTCTGCACCTTTTTGCCTCGTCCTCCGTGTTGAATATTACACATATGGTACTATAGCTTCTTCCTCGAATAACTGAGGATACATCATCCCAAACATCGGCTGGAGCTGTTTGCAATTGCTTCTGTGGTGGCATGGAAAACCCCTGTATCTTTCGAGGCGAAGAGATGAGTTAATATTTTTATCTTTTTCTTCGCTATTGGGCGGAAGTATCAATGCACTTTCCTTTATCATGAAGCTCTGCCAGGCAGGTATGTTTCTCCGCCAGATAATTCATATCAAATATCCGTCTGCTTGAGGTAGCTCCAACGAAAGTAGGAAGGCTGGAAAAACTTTCCCTGTTTCTCAATTCGAACTCTCCATTCATTCTTTTGCTTGGTGAAACGCGTGTGCGTGAGTTATTGCCGCCGCACAATGAAATCGTTTGCCTGTGTGGGTGTGTGTGGGGGCACTGTTGCCGTTGTTTACTATAGCGTTACTAATGTCTAATTTAATGTTTGTGTTTTCTGCCAATATATTATTATTTTTTCTCCTAAAATGTTTACATTTTGTTGCGTGATTAAATTAGATTTTTTCTTGTTTGTTTTCTGTGCTATTATATTCAATTGAAGTTTTTTAGTGGGCGTTATCTTTCTGTCGAGAAGCAGCAATTTTGTAGGTTGAATGTAAACACAAAAATTAATGCGTAAAATGTCTGACAATTACGATTTTTTCTCTCTCCCCATAAGGGAGAGATATCATGATACATTCAAGGAGGGTTCTCAGAAGAAGGTGTTTAAAACGAAATGCTTTCCCTTCAGTTAGCTTGCTGAAATAAAGTCGCGCACCTTTCCACGTCAGAAACATAACAACAACGACAGCAACAACAATAATAACAACAGTAACAACAACAACAACATAGCAACTATAATAATGATAATAATAATAATAATAATAATAATAATAATAATAATAAAGCGTATACAAAACTGTCACACAATATAAGGTACAAATGAAATAAAGATATACAAAAACAATGGGAGGTGTAAATTCATTATACAATATATTGAAAGGCATTAAAAATTATCTTTTTTGTATTTGATATTACATAAAATAATTATATGAATATATATATAAAACATATATATAATTGAAATAAAGCACACAACCTCCTCAGTAAGATCAGGGCTCTCCACAAATACATCTCCTCCATCTACGCTTCGTCCAGGTACTGAAATCTCTCGTCCCGAAAATAGCGGTGTGTTGGAGCGAGCGAGAAAGAGACCACGTCTTCGTTGTAATTTAAATATAGTTTTGTGTAACCACCGAAGGTAATTCTCATAAGGTGCCTGTCTGTCGCATCCCCCACATGAACGGAGCTCATCTCCTCGCAAATATGCTCTTGATCTGTCCATAACGTTTCATGTAGTCCATTTAAATGGTCTATCCAGTCTTTCGTTTGCTCTAAGTAATGTAAAAATCATAGATGTAGGTCCATTTTATTTATTTCTCTTTTTTAAAAATATATTTTTGTTGCTTTTTTCCACCATTCCTGGCAGTTTGCTACTTCTGTTATTCGTTTCCTCCTCTTCGCCGTTAGAAAATTGGATGATACTACCAAGAGAGGATTTCCTTTGCTTCCTGGTTGTCTCTTTCTTGGTCGTCGGCTTTTAGGACTGAGGACAAGATGAGTCTCCAGCAATCCTCATAGCTGCAACCGGTCGTGCCACTGCCGTTGAAAAAAAACAGGAGCTCCTATGACTGGCTGTTGCTGCTGCTGACTCTGCTACTTTCTGGTTCTCCGCTTATCGAGTTCTTCTGGGCAAAAATCCCTCAGATGGGGCTTACTGCTACACGTGCAGCAGCTAGCGCTTCCGCGTTGCATCGTCAGTCTCAAGGCCTTTTTCTTTTGCACCCTCGACGGGAAAAACGCTCTGTATGTTCATTGAGACCCCAGCCAACCACATGTCATTCCTGTAAACATCAGCACTCAACAACTATCCGTGCTGTGTCACAAAGTTGAAGACGAACCAAGGGTCAACGTCACCAACAGTATCCTTGACTCTGACCCTCGTATTGAGTTGAACCATGTATTGGGGCACTAGTGCTGCATGGCCAGGTGTGTGATGCTCCAGCTTGAGTTACCTCTTCACTCCATCCTCAGTTTTAAAAATCAGGCGCATGGTTCTGTAACTCTTCCCCCGAGTGACAGAGGAGATATCACCCTACGCTTTGGCCAAGACTATCTCTAATTCTTCTTTTCAGGCCATGAAGAAGAAATCTACTCTTCCTTTGGTGATACATAGACAGGTAGCTTTCCTCTTTTTCGTTCTAGAATAAAAAATAATTCCTGGTAAATATACTGGAGGTTTTTTATTAATACTAGAACAACAAAAAAAAAGAGAAAAGAGGCTTTATTGGTTACAAAACTCTGCCAAACATATTTATTCTTGGCCAATCGGATCATGCTCAGAAATTGCCTGTTAATGCCAGCGTGAGCGAAGCTAAAACTGCTGTCTTTTTCATGTTTTTTTTTAACGTTTGTCAACAAATGCATGCGCGATGTATGTTGTTGTTGTTGCTATTACTTTTTTTCACGCCGTACAAATTTGTATTTTCGGATATTAAATTGTGACTGCCAAAACTTGCAAGTGTATCTGTTTGTTTTATTATCATCTTTTTTCCTGTTAATCATTTTTTATTTCTGTTTGTTTTTTTTTTTAAATTTGCTTTAGAATATTAATTGATTGTTTTCTTTTAAAGGGGCGTATTCAGTCATTATTTCCTTTCTTGTTACTAGCTCTTACCGCTCCTCTAGGAGAGGAAGCCATATTGAATATTATTGTAAACACAATAAATTACGGAAAAAATGAAAATGATGTTTAAAACAGATCTTCTGTCTACCTCAGGTATTGTGATAGAGGTGCCGACATTCCAACATCCTCTGTTTCTAAAATAATCGAAAAGAGGAAAAAAAAAACAAAACAATTCAGTAAAATTTCTGAATAATCCAAATATTGTCGAAGAGTTTTAAATTTCCGTACACAGCAAACAACAACAACAATAATAATAATAATAATAATAATTCTTTCTAATATTGGCACAAGGACAGACATTTTAGGGGAGGGGTATGTCGATTAAATCAAGTCCAGTATTTGTCTGGCACTTTATTTTATCGACCCTGGAAGGGTGAAAAGCAAAGTTGACCTCAGCGGGATTTGAACCCAGAATACAGTGAGCTAGAGCGATGATAATAATAATTTCTTTTATGAGCCACTCAGGGCAATTCCATATATCATCATTCATAAAAAACATGAAACGTTCAAATGGTGCTTAAAAAGACGTGTAGGGTGGTACAGATGAGTTATATAAAAACGAAAGGGTAGGGATGAAAGACGTTATAAAATAAATGGACAATTTATAAAATTTAATATACATATATAACAATTAGAAAATCACATGAAACACAATCAATAAACAAGTTATTAAAAAGTACATACATAAATATATTTAGGGTTGTTCACCAACAAAACGGGTGAGAAACGCCTGATTAGGTCGGGTTAGAGAACCCTACGTCTGTGCCCACACACCACCACTCGTATTGGATGCCGGTGCATCTAAAGGTACCTGTTAATATTCTCTGCGTGGGTTGAGTTAAAAAATCACAACCCACGTCCTCCGGATATTATTGTTTTCTCTTGTCATATTCATAAACTGTATTTCGAAGCTCACCCGTATTCTAGCTTTAGTTGTTCTTGAGTCATTAATACGTCCATACTGTATCAATGGCACAACAGAAATATGAATTCCTCTCTTGGAGGTCCTTGTTTCTCTTTCAAGCGGCTGTATCGCATGTCGCCTTCGTAGCCCTCATCGTCATTTTGAGAAGGTAGCTTCTCCTCATACTTTTTTTTCTTATTTATTCTGGGGTTCGCCTTTCATTTTGTGGGTCGTTTTTTCCCTCGTGCTTTCTCCAACAGTTTGGTAAACATTTTCCAGTTACCAACTCCCCTTATTCGTCACAAGACGATGGGGCGGCACTGCTGGTTACGGTAGCGAGACGGGGGTGTTCCGTTGCTGGTTTCCGGGATCTGACGTGAGGTGGCCTTCACCATTTCTTTAACTGTTACTCGTGGTATTCTAGCGAATGGGTATGTTCCTGTTGATGCTGCTGTGGTGGTTAACTCTCCTTCTTCAACTCCCATTCACTATCACCACTGACCATAGCTGGAGGAAGAGGTCTCTCGGTCTCCTGGTCAGCCTCTGGCACTGAGGGTGGCGTGTTCTCAGTGATACCTGAGATTAGACCGGTAGTGCTTGGAGAGCAGCAGCATGTTCTGGGATTTGTTACCGACGATTTCCTCGCTGTCTTCTTTCATTTAGTTGTTGTTGCCCTTGTGGGCAGAAAGTCTTCAGGTAGTTGTTGCTACCACACGTGTAGCAACCGGGCCTCCTGTTCTGCATTACCAATTGCATCGCATTCTCTTCCAGATCCTCGTCTTGGAACAGTTCTGATATAGACTTGCTGCTTTCAGGGATCATATGGACCTGTATGTCAATTGGGACCCCACCTGACTATATATCGTTCTCCGTGACATCGGCGCTCACCATGTGACCAAACTGCTTCACGAAAATGATGGCTAACCAAGGTCAGTGTCGTTGGCAACACCCTTGACCTTCACCTTCATGTTATGTCGTCCCGACTACTTTGTAACTAGTTTATGGGCAGGTTTCTATCGAACCCACTCGGCCTATTTGTGCGCATCGTGCTCATTTTCGAAAACGATACACACCGACCCGTATGATTTATCTCGGCCAATTGAGGTAATGTTGTTCCGTATATCAGCTAATGTTACCCATAGCTGCTGCCTCGTCAGCACGAGGAAGGCTTCTGTCTCCTTTGCATGGTATAGGTAAGTGACTTTCTATTTTGTCTCGACCCTTAATAGTGTGTTCAAGGATGATGGCACCCTCTCTCGACGACACAAGCCTTCCAAAACTGCTTCCATTTTGTTTTTCTGTTCCCCTATGTCAATATTTGTTTTGTGTGAATTGTGTTGTGACAAATAATCAGTTTTCTTTAATTTTTTCGTTGTGTCTGCTTTTGAAGTGTTTTTCGTATTTTGTTTGTTGGGGGCGTATCTTGATGCTGTTGTTGTGGATGCCATTGTTTGCGAAATCTCCAAAGAGAAAATCAAAATGTGTCAAAACCGCCTACCTTCATTTATTTTGGTAAAAATAAACACCAGTTGTTGAAACTATCCTTTTTGTGTTAATCTGCATGAAGAAAGATTTTTCTTTAACTTTGAAAATTTTCAGAGCTGTTAGAAGCACTAAAAATGTGTCTTCACAGCTCGGCAGTGAACAACAACAACCATAATAATAGTTTCTAATTCAGTCACAAGGCCAACATTCCCCAGTACTTGACTGGTACTATATTTTATCGACCCCGGAAGGATGAAAGGAAAAGTTGACCTTGACGGGATTTGAACTCAGTGAGACAGAAGGAATACCGTAAAGTATTCTGTCCGACACGCTAACGACTCTGCTAATTCGCCGCCTTGCCAATTCAATAATAATAATAATTGAAAACTTAAGTAAATACAAGGACCTTGAAATAGAGGTCTCAAAAATGTGGCATCTAAAAACAACCACTGTACCTGTGATCAT
>JAOPJM010445297.1:0-11117 GCA_027124095.1 Muusoctopus leioderma | reverse complement strand
AAAACGTTATGCATTGCAACGTGCATCCTCATTAAAAAAGAGGGAAATGTTTTTTTTTAGTCCACTTTTTAAGTACAAGCAATTATTTATTTTTCAATGCAAAGTATAAAGGTTCAAAACCAGTTAAAATTGAGTATTCTATGTTATTGTTTATTCTATGTTATTGTTTCTGCAACCCCATATTTCGATAATTGTATATCTCATCGGTACAGCTTATGGAGAATTATATAAGGATATTAGTGAATTTATGTCAAGGTTAAGTTTTTCAAAGTTACTTATAAACCGTATGTGTACAGAAAAATTTAAATGAAATATAGGAGCAACGAGAAATACCGTATTCAGCAACATCTAAATGTTTTTCACCCTGCAAGTTCATTCAGACTAACAAAGATGTATGCATAGCATCAACTTTACAAACTGCAATAGTTTCCAGCCAGCCAGAGAGCTCTTGCGTGTTCGCGCAATCTACTAGAAATTTCCCTGAAATCCCACCCCATCGTCTTGAAAAAGAACAATTCATTACGTACATACACTATACCTGTAACTGGAGTAGGATGGTCACGATTGGAACACCTTTAATTAGAGGTCTGCTCTATCAAGATCAATGATGTCAACTGCAATACATTGTTCAAGTTGCTCACAGTTTCAACATTCAAAATTGGAACAGTAGTCCTCACCCAAATATTTAAGTCAAAGCACTCGGATTAACAGCTAACATCGTTATGAAAAATCACCTATGAAGAATAGCCTAATATCATTTACATTAAAATCTTAGTAGTTAATTTATTATTTAATTAATGGTGTTATTTCTTTTTGCAAACATCAAACCATTGGTTTTTTAGACATTGATAGAACAGCCTATCTTTGTAGCGCTAAATGACTGTGGAGATAAAATAGTTCAGTTAAAATAGTAAAACAAATTATAGAATCTAATTTGAGTGGATTGAATTACAGATGCTGTGTAATGCAGTTGCACAGCAAGCGATAAATATATGGCTGGAGTCTTAACAGTAGATCTGTTTCTCTTTTCAATGTCAAATTATAAACCAAGATGAAAATTAAAGTATAACTACAAGCCATGCAAAAGAAAAAAAACCTCCATTACAGCTCAGTACCCTGTAATACTGGACAGAGAAGAAGTAAGCCAATATGAAAGCTAATAATAGCTCTCGACTAAATGTAGAAAAGCGAGATATGACTTTAGCTGCAAAAATTACCAAAATCAATAAAAAGTAAGATGCAAATCTCAACTGTAGAAGATGCAAATCTCACCTGTAGAAGATGCAATCAGCATTAAAAAGCAATAAACCACATCATTTCAGGTTTCTCAGTCCGCGCAAAGACATAGTATTATAGCTCCCTACCATATTGCATATATGATAGTGTAAATAGCTGTATCAATTGGGTAATATCAAGATATTTCCACATAAAAATTGAGTAGTATTAGCACTCTCTAAACTCAGCTTGTTACAATTACATGGTTATGATACCCTGAGACATATCTGTATAAACTGTGAAGGAAATCAAAGAGAACCACTAGATATAATAATCAAAAACGAAATGAAAATCTATGCACTCGGATAGACATTTTGATCACTTCCAACAAAAAAATCGCGTTGAATGAACTGCATGCACAAGTATCTCTAAACGTCTGTCTGAATAAAATGTGTGCAAATGACACTCTGAAGTAAACAAAAGTTCTGAAGACATAATATTCTATTAGATATAGATATTCGATTTTAAGAGATTTGAATAATTGGAAGTCTACAAATATCTAAAATAATATTGTGGAATGAAAGATGAAATCAGCCAGAGTATTATTAGTAAATTAGAGTATTAGTAGTAAAGATACTAAATACTAAGAGTAAAGTAATATGTTTTAATACATCAGTCGTTCTTAATACATTACTATACGCGATAGGTTAAATGTAATATATTGAGAAATAGACAAACTTAGGAGATTAAATAGAAGAACAGGAACATTTGTGTTAACTTGTAATACACTGAAAAGTTGTATTTAGCATAGACATAGTGTGGAAATTTCTTTTATATTTGATATATCATTATAATATAGCTATTGTAGTTTTATTTGAATATATATTAGAAAATAGCAGTAGATTAATACAAATAGCTAACAAGGAGGTCGACAAATATAACAGAGCTGAATTTGGGACATACAACAAAAAGATTAAGGCGAAGCCACTTTCGGGTGTCTTCTACAATTTAGCAATACCGGTTTTGATAATTAACCGCTTAATTATTTTCACCTATTTAGAATTTACTCACTATAACATAAAAAATAAAATAAAAATAGAATAAAAACGAATTACTGTAAAAACAAATCATGTGACAAACATTAATTCGATTTAAGTCAAAAATTGTTAATTATATCTACAAATGGCTACTCTAAAAGAATACTATCAAAGATAGTATAGAAATGTAATTTAATTATCCGAAAAGATAGCATCTATATTAGATAGAATTTTGTAACAGAATTAAATTTAATAACGCTTTATTTAAGTACTAGTGAGACCGCGCGTCAAAATTGACGGCGATTCAAATAAATGTTTAATTTATTACACCATGAATGTTTTTTCCCCCACAGGGAGTCGAACTCTTGACCTTCTTGTATAAATAAACAATTTTCGTCTTTTGTATTTTAATGGGAAGTTACACACAGAAAATTATAATAATAAATGTACTTTTCTCTTCCTTTTCTTTCTTCTCACACTCTCTTTCTCTCTCTTTGCCCTTTTCTCATCCTCTTTCTCTCTCCTACTCGTCTCTCGTGTTATCTTTCTCTTCCTCTCCCTCACTTTTACAATGTCTATCCTTCACAAACATAGTTTTTTTATAACCACACCCTCTCTCTTATGTATTCTCTCTCCTCTTACACAATTTCTCTATTCTCATTCTTTCCGTATTTGTCCCTATTGTCCCCTTATTCTCTCTTTGTCCCTATTGTCCCTCTTATTCTCTCTTTCTCTATTTCTCTCTCACTGCCTTATATTTTTACAACCTTTTCTCTTCCCTCTCCCTTTGTACCTCTTTGTTTCTCTGTATCTTTCCCTCTCGGTCTTACTCTCTTTGTATCTTGTCCTTCCTCCCTTTTTCTCTTTCACTCTCTCCGTATCTTTCCCTTCCTCTCTTACTCTATTTCTCACTGCCTTATTTTTTTACACCCTCCCTCTTTTCTCTCCTCTCTCCCTCTGTACCTCTTTGTTTCTCTGTACCTTTCTCTCTCTCACACAGACTCTCTTTGTATCTTCTTTCTCTTTTTCTCTCTTTCACTCTCTCTATCTTTCCTTTTCTCCCTTTATTTCTCACTACCTTATTTTTTTACAACCTCAAATACTCTTTTCTCTCACCTCTCCCTCTGTACCTCTTTGTTTCTCTATATCTTTTTCTCTCTTCTCCCCTCTCTCTCTCACCCTCTCTATCTTTCCCTCCCTCCCTTTCTCTATTTCTCACTACGTTATTTTTTTACAACTCAAATACTCTTTTCTCTCACCTTTCCCTCTGTACCTCTTTGTTTCTCTGTATCTTTCACTCTCTCTCTCTCTCTCTATCTCTCACCCACTCTGTTTGTATCTTCTCCTTTCTCCCTTTCTCTCTCTAACCTAATGGGAAGTTACACACAGAAAATAAATATGCATGTAAAGATACAGATACACGATGCGTGTTATTATGGTTGATTTGTATTCAGTGATTGGGTAAATTCTAAAGAAAAATTTGTTTTTAAACAATCTTAATCTTCAGAGATCAAGTTTGAATTTGTGGACAAGGGCGTGAAATAACTGTCAGAAACTATGGGATAATCGTCAATTAAAACGTCAGTTTAAGTAGAAATCTTTAATACGAATGTGGTAAGGTTATGGAATGTGGTAAACGTTTCTGCATAAAATCTTTTCGCAACACAATTCTGAAAAGTTTACCTGTAAATTTTAAACGATATTAATGAGATTTTAATTTCTCAGCACATTTTCTTAACTTTATTCTGATTTTTACGCAATATTTTCTTCAAACAAGACATACATTAAGCTAAACCTTGATGTGTATTATACTAAGCATCCATTTAAGTTTTAAAACATCTTGTTCATGCATATACGATTATAATGTTATTTATAGGAGAGGGTCTTTGGAGGCCATTCTTAACTGAGAGATACAGATAACTTAGTGTAGCGTGTATAGTTGCTGTTAAACGTGACTGTCTACGAGTTCATTTATGGAAAACCGTAGACAGGGTGTTTCAGCGAGGAATAGCGCTAGGAATGAAGGATTGGTAAGATATCCAGTGAGATATATATGTATGTATGTGTGTATATTGTTTATATATGTATATAGTATAAGGCCGCAAAGAAAGGAGAATATACAAAATGTTATTAAATAGCTCTACAAATGCACACAGGCCACAGCCCATCAGAACTCAGGTTGAAAGACACCGTTTTACAAGTGTCAGTACATTTATACCTGCGCTCGGCTTCTCAAAAAATGATGTAAAGTCACACATTCTGGGTAGAAGCTTCCTACACTCGACTATCAGATTTTGGAACAAACCTCCAGAAACTATCACAAAAGCTTTCTTTTCCAACGTCATACAGGCTTTCAAAATGCCGAATGCAGAAACACCACAGGTCACTTTCATCATTGGAAATGGAATGAACTAGTGATTGGCCCGTTGGAGACCAGTAACCAACAATGCTATTGTTCACATATACATGACATAACTAAAAACAAACAAAAAAAGTTTTAAATGCTAGAATTCCTAATTACTACCAAAATTACATGCAGACTAATTTCCAATATAACAATATTTTGTGAATGGTTTAGTTCATAGGATGCTCTGCAGAGTTAATTTAATCTGCTTTTGATTTACTAGAAAAAAACAAATCCTACAAAACGCTCGCGGATATTTATTATTCTGACAGAAATAAACATACAGTGTCATTTCACTGATTTTTTGTTTGTTTGGTTATATGCCTAGTTCTATTGAAGTAAACTGCTAGTTTTAAATAAAACAGCTTCAAAGAATTTATTCGTTTCTAATTTAATAAGTTAAATTATTTTTCATGGTCAATAAATAAATCTCAATTGATATTAACAACTAATTAATATATAAGTTGAATGTACAACCTGAAACTGTTTAATATATTCCACGTTGACGCTTTATTGAACTGAAACAAAGCTTTATATAAAAGATATTGCAGTATAATAGTCTAGAAACATTTATTTTCACAATAAGAATTTTCTTATTTCCAAGATCGTTCAATCGAAACTAAAACATCATTATTTTT
Source organism: Muusoctopus leioderma (assembly GCA_027124095.1). Classification (NCBI taxonomy): domain Eukaryota; kingdom Metazoa; phylum Mollusca; class Cephalopoda; order Octopoda; family Octopodidae; genus Muusoctopus; species Muusoctopus leioderma. Next base: position 5,823 of record JAOPJM010445297.1, on the reverse strand, counting down.
GCACGATAAAATTTACTTAGGTAAGTGACTTCTATTATAGCCTTGGCCCCACCAATGCCTTGTGAGTGGATTTGGTAGACGGAAACTGCGGAAACCCGTCGGGTATATATATATATGTGTGTGTGTGTGTGTGTGTGTGAGAGAGAGAGAGAGTGTGTGTGTGTGTGTTTGTGTGTGTGCGTATGTGTGTGTGCCCATGTGTGTATGTTTGTGCGCCTGTGTGTTTGTGTTTGTCTCCGTATATGTCTGGTTATCTCATGTAGCATAGCGGCTCGGCAGTAAAGACCGATAGAATAAGTACCAGACTTAAAAATAAGTACTGGGGTCGACCTGATCGACTAAAACCGCCCCAGCATGGCCGCAGTCAAACGACTGAAACAAGTAAAATAATAAAAGAATAAAAGAATACGATTATACGGAAATAAAAACGCTGAAGAGTATTGCAGCTAATATAAAATAAAATTGTATGATAAAAGCCATTCAATATAAAATAAAATTGTATGATAAAAGCCATTCAAGTTAATATACAAGTACTATGCAGGACATCTGAGAGTAAAATGTAAACTCTGCATTCAAATATTTAACAATTACACAGCAGTTAGATTGAAATGAAACACATAAGGTTTCTGTTAACATATATCGCATTTTAATTATAAATGTAATCTATTTGCTATTTAGAAACTTTATAAATGACCTTCTAAATGATGTATCCAACTGTACAAGGATACATTGATCTATTTCCACAGTTTCAATTCAGAATTATAAATGACGTTATGTTCTCTGAGTAAAAGACCCTTAATTCTGCATATAAAATGCAGAATTATGAAATATGAGAATCACACTGTGAAGACAATGAGCATTTGTAAATATTTAAGAATATTGTACTGAATGTTGTCTATTTGAGACAAAGGATTCCTGTTTGTAACACCTATAGCAATGGTATATGTGAATGATTAGGGTGATTAATATTTGACGTGGCACCCTGTTCTTAGACTGGGTATGATTTAACATAGAGCAATACTCCAAATGACATTCTGTCATGCTTAATATATGCCATAAATTAATATAAGCAGATTCAAATTCTGATATTACATTATAATGATAATGGTAGTAGAAGCGCCTGAATTTGTCATTGAACGATTTGTTCTGTAATTGGAATCCCATTATGTTCTGCATATACATTCATTCTCTGAATACTAAACTAGTAGATAATGGATAACTCAGAAACGCTATTTGAATTATATATTCTCTAAACAAGTCTATTTGACTACGCCAGCTAGTGTACAGTCTTTTACATTTACTTAGTGGTTATTTCATCACTACTTTAGCATGGACCGTGAAATCTGAAATGTATACTTTGCTGATGAGGTCATAACAAGATCAATATATGTCAAACGTTGTCTCACTTACTTACCAAAATAATTAATAAAATATTATTCATTGACCAATGCTATTGTTTCATAGTTAATTTTAAATAATTATTCCTAGTTAGCTTTCTAATACTCTCTGCATTCAGTATGTTAACAACTAGTAGATAATATGGCCTTTGCTATCAAAACTAATATGTGATTGAGGTAGGTTGTGATGTACTGAACGACGTGCGCAAAAAAACCTCAATCGGTTTAAATGTGCCTCTTATTTGGAGAAGGAAAACGAAAACCTAGCGGTAATTGTTAGCGACTCTCAAAACAAACTGGAGATAATTTCTAGAAACGGGAGATGATTTCACAGGACAACATATCTCCACCCATTTGAGGTGCTATCACAGAGGACCTAGTCGGCATTGAATAGCCATTGACTCTCATGAGCTCATTTGTCCCTCTGTATAGGAATTTCTATCGTCCCACAACATATCCAATGAGCCCCCTTCTTAGCAAGTAAGCTTGGTTAGGTTGGACCATGAACATGTTGCAATGGCTTACATGATTAACAATAGTAAATCTCTGGTTATCAGATCTCTGGCATGACACTAATGTAGAGGAGGTTTCTTAGTTCTTGGCATAAAGGTTGTCTCCACTATGTGGTACGAGGTAGAATGGGAGGGCTGGCGGGCGCCAAGGCAGTTTGGGCGATTAAGAGTGACGCTGTTTCTATAGCGCTACGTCGAAGGACATATAGATTTCTTTCGAGATATTGCGAGGCCGCGTGTGGTTTAGGTATACCAACCTACTGCTAGTTGACGGAACACACAATTCATAAAGCATCGCAGACGACGAAAAATTTAAAAAAAATATAGACATAGAGCCGAAGAGATATACTATAAGGAAACATAATGTATACATAAGAGGTTTAGGTAAATATTTCAAAGCTAGTTAAAATCTTGCCTTATGTAAGCATGACTATTCGAAAATACCCACAGCTATCTGACACCATTTATAAACCGTCGAAGGGGACAAAGAAAAAATAAAAGAGAGGAAGAGCGTGGAAGAGATATACGGATAATGAGTGATAGTGTATACATCACAAGAGGATTTTAAATATGTTTAAGATGTATAATTCAGAAAGTGATAAAATCCTATCTTTCATCTGATATGCATTCAACAGCGTGGCCTTTTGAAAATACCAACAGCTAGCTGACGGCATTTGTAAAGCCTTTCAGATGACGGAGAATATAAAAAGAACAAAAAAACAGAGAGAGATAGACAAAAAGAGAGACGGATCAGGAAAGATAGTATATACATAATGAAGGGATTATAAAATAGAAGTTTTAGACAAATAATTCAGAGACATATAATATGGAGTCCTATTTTTACGTCAAGAATATCATAAGAAAAACAGTAAAATGTTATTGAATATAGAAATGAACACAACGTTCTACAAAGAGTGTAAATGAAGTATATATATATATATATATATATATGTATGTATGTATGTATGTATGTATGTATGTATGTATGTATGTATGTGTGTGTTTGTGTGTGTGTGTGTGTATCTATGTTTGTATATATATATATAAATATACATATATCGTCTAAATTCCTAGTTAGAGCTCCAATAACCTGGGAAATTGCGACGCACTTACTTTTTACACGAGATATTTATTTTGTGTACTCTTTCAAAGAAAATTAAATAAAAATTGAGAATCTAATACCGTATCACACATCTTTCACGAGATACTTTGTTTCCTTTTTCTTTTCTTTTCTTTTTTTTTTTGATTATTTTTTAGTACATACAGTTTGATTTCTTAATTTGGTATGAAACCTTAACTGTGGGGTTTTTGGTAGGAGCATAACTAACGTTTAATTGTTTTATCTTGTTCAACAAGTTAAATGATTAAATCTGAGGAACAATTAGGACTATATTCGTGGTGCAGACCCTCTCATTCGAAATATATAGTTGAACCAATATTACTCTGTTGTTAACGAAAGAAACTAAAACAAAATCTAAATGTTTCCTCTATACATGTTATCAGTATTTCAATACACTACACATTATTGTGGCTGGTAATATCTAAAAGAAATTGTCTTCCTGTGTACCAAGATATGTGAACATGCATTTGATTGTATTTCATTTGTTCAATTGACGTAATCTACCTTTTGTTCAATTCGTAGCTTATCCAGCATACGATAGATTTAAAATAGTTGAGCCGCATACTCGTAGCTTATCCAGCATACGATAGATTTAAAATAGTTGAGCCGCACACTTAATATCCACAGAAAGAAGTTACTAAAGAAGGAGCATTTCAAGGAAAATATTTTATATTATTAAAAAAAACATTTCGATCCACTGTGCGGCACCTTGCTACTACAGACAAAACCTTGTGAGTGAAATTTGGTAGTTGGAAATTGTGTCAATGCCGTGTCGGAGTGACCGTCTTGTTTTTAGATGGTATACTGAATCCATTGTCCAATTTAGTATTATCATCTGGACCTTGAATACTTTAAGTGGAGTTCAGTCTGTTGCAAACATTCGGACTAAGTCTCCGGATTGAGGATAACTTCCTCTCTTCTTCACACCATTCACAGAGGCACTGAGAATGTTCTCGGGCGCTATCCTTTCTCACGTAAGCCATTAAAAAATAAATGACAATTGGACTTCCGAACCTCAATAGTATGGGATATACCAGAGCTGAGACTCAAACAAACAATCAGGACAAAAACAGGGGTACCTAATTTCTTGGTTGTTGTGAATCTTGGATTAGAAGAAAGATGCTATTAAAGGTACCCAAGGACAAGGTGGTGGTGTTAAACCGGGCAATGGATTAAGTCTATCACCCCTAAACAGGTAAATACCATCCGATGGGCTTCCGCACAGCTTCCATCTATTCGATTTCACTAACACGGCTTCGGGATAATCCGAAACTATGGTAGAAGACACGTGCTCAACTTTTTGTATATCCAGGACTAAATTGCTCAATATCTCCTTCTTTTCTTCTTAACACGGTCGGGTGTGAGTTGAGGGAGGTGTGGTTGCTATTTCTAGTAAGTCGAGTGACTGCATAGAGGGTTCCTCGTTGGCTCGATTAATAAGGCGAGGAAATAAAAGCCAAAGGGCCAGCAGTTCGAATCCAGACATTGATGCAGCGTTGTGTCTTTGGGTAAGTCACTTAACTCTCAAATACTTCGATGTACCTAAAAGCAAATTCGTCGTCGTCGTCGTTGTTGTTGTTGTTGTTGTTGTTGTTGTTGTTTAGCCATGAATCATCCCTGATGAAGGAGACCTATGATCAAAGGCTTTCTAGTCGGTACCATCCCGTCTTGTTTTATGGCTATGCCGGACTACAGCAAAGCAAATGTCTCAGAAGAATTCTAAAAATTAAATTGTGTAATCATGTTAGCAATGAAGAAGTCCAAAAAGAGCCGGAATTGAACACATCATAGGTATAGTTGAGCATAGAAGGTGGACATATTCAGGACATGTTTATAGAATACCAGGATGGAAATGGACACGAAACAACAAAAGAAGAAAGGGAGGACCCAAAGGAGCTAAAGGAACACCACAAAAAGAACCACAATACAGGATATCAGAAGATGGAATGTCACATTGGAAGAACTGAAGACACCAGTACCTAGAACAGGAACGTATGGGGACGTCTGCTCTCTATCTCTCTCTCTCTCTCTCTCTCTCTCTCTCTCTCTCTCTCTCTCTCTCTGTCTTATGCGCTACTCGGAGCATGGGGAGAGAATAAGTAAGTAAGTATGTAAGTAAGTACTACATTATCTAATGCGTCCTTTCTTCTTTTATGACAGTTGGGTGTGATTTGAGGGAGATTTGTTTGCTATTCCTAGCGGTTGGGAAGACCACATAGAGGCTCTCACGTTGGCTCGGTGTCAGGAATAGGTTGTTGCTGTTGTTTAACCCCGGGTAAGCCCTTATCAGCAGACCTATGATCAAGGACATTCCATCCTTGACCATCCCATCATTTTCAAGGCATAGCTTATCTAAGATTGCATTATCCAATATCTCTCTACCTCTTTATTAATGATGGTAGTAGCGTATGAGTTGAGGGAGATTTGGTTATTATCTCTAGCAGATCAAACGACAACATAGAGGCCTCTTCATAACTCACATCTGTAAGCAGCAGAAGTACAATAAAATTCACGAGTGTTTTATTAGTTTACAGCCAGGACTAAGTTCGACTTATACCGAAATAATAGCTCGAAGAGAAAGAAAGTTGGTTGACCTCCATCAATCTTATAGTAAGAAAACGTTTTAGAGGACTTAAAACCACCAGCTATCTACATCATAGCAGTGCAGACACCATCTTTAATCATATATTATTTTATTTTTTTGTTTTTTAATATATATATATATATATATATATATTTTTTTTTAAATATATATATTATTTTTAATATATATATACTCTTTTTTTTTTTTTAA
>JAOPJM010444988.1:0-11118 GCA_027124095.1 Muusoctopus leioderma | reverse complement strand
ACATTGAGAATTGAAAGAAAGCCTAGCTTTGGGATGCAGTCTGGGCTATGTTAGAGATATGCAGGTCGTTAAAGGTCGTTAAGAATCCATTAGAATCAATGAGTAGCGAATTGTTATGTGTGCTGCGTTCCTTCCTTACAGTTGTTTATGACAACCTGAAGGATATAGGCTTAAATTTAATTTAATCTCACTAATATGTCGTTATTTATCACAATAGCTATGCCCTTTTCTTATTGTGTGTAATAGTTATGTGCATCTGCCTATGTATGTGTATGTTTGTTTGTGAGTATTTTTCCATCATGTAAGACACTACTGGAAGCATGTAAATTTCTCGTCGTCTTCCAAAAAAAAAAAAAATTACTTTTTCTCTCCCTCTACTTTTCCTGTCGAAGGACCATTGTCCGAAACGTCGATTTTTCTCTCCATTTCTTCCTTAGAGCGTAAAACTAAAAACTACATACTGAGCACTCTCGGTCACTACTTTTTCGTTTTGTTGTTGTTTTGTTTTGTTTTGTTTTTGTGTTTTTTTTCCTTATGCACTTATATATTGTAAATGGCAATAAACTGATTTCATTGGATAAGTATTAACGTACATTTTCATATATTTGAGTGTGTACATAAATTTATATGAGAGTGCGAGTTTTTAACGTGTCTAGGTGTAATTGCATATTTTAGAGGCGTTTACTTTGAAGTAAGCCTTTATGAAAAGAAAGGCACCGAAGTGTTTCTAAAGGCACCACGATCGTTTTTATCATCGTTATCATCCTCATCAATCCTCATCAATCCTCATCAATCCTCAGTACTAAAACCACCACCATTACCACCATTACCACCACCACCACCAATTTCGACACACGGTAACGGTGAAAGGAACACGTGGTCCAACACAACACGTTGACAAAATCTGAAAGCGACGACTCTGCACGACACGAACATATTTTAAAACCTCTAAAAGGCTACGTCTATTCCAATATAATACTCACAAACACTATTTACACCAAGGCTTCACATAAATGCACAACATTTCCCAGACCTTAACAATAATAACAACAACTACGATAAATGAAAAATAAAGCACCGTTACTATCTCACTTCTCAACACTACAGTTCCGCACAGAATACGTTTTAAAAAATCCCAGCATTTCACACACAAAAAGTAAACTATGTAAACATACCACAACAAATTTTAAAATGCATCCATACAAGACTAACAGCCTAAAAACACCTTTGTGGAACTAAATGATGTTATTATACACTACATTTCACGCCGTGATAGTCCAGGAAACATTTGTTTTTTTGCAACTGCAATCCAGAACTCTTCAAATCCGTAATTTCACACCTAAATACACTCCATAATTACAATCTAGTACATTGATACAACAAAAACCCTCAAGCATTAACAGCCATACGAAGCAAATTAATATAAACACACACACACAAACACACGCACGCACACACACACACCACACATACACACACACACACACACACACACACACACCACACACACACACACACACACACACATACACACACACACAGGCGCGCGCGCATACATATATATATATATAGACACACACACGCACACATACCACCGACCTCATCAACTGTCTCACCTTGAGCCAACGCGGGAGCCTCTACAAAATCGCTCGACCTGCTGGAAATTGCAGTCAAATTTCCCTCAAATCACAACTCAACATCTTAGAAAGGACTCATTGGATAATGTGGCCCTGGGTTCCCCGCACGTAGGAAAAACAGGCTGGTCAGGGCTGGAATACTTCTGATCATAGGTCTGCTAGATAGGGGTGATCTGGGGCTAAACAACAACCACAGCAACTGTCTCACCATGTTACACACCCAACAATACAGAAAACAGTACAGATAACACAGGATCTGACATAATAGTATTACAACTAAACTTCCTTTACAACCTAAACAACCCACATCAATATACCTACATACATCACCAAGCTCACTACAGCAACTTGTCCTCTGACATCACTCTCTGCTGCCACAAACACTTTGCGAACAACCCCCTAACTGTTCTCTGACCACTTACTCATTATCATCACAATACACCACCCATACATCAATGAACGAAGCAAAAACACTTTAAAAACAAACTTTGAAAAATCCCAGTTGAACCACTTCCATCCGGAAACAGAATCAATCAAGGTTTCCAGAATTCAACAACACCAAAGTCCCCAACATAATTCTGCAGTATATTCGACAGAAATAGTAAACGTGATTATAACTGATGGATGGTTTCAGTCGTTCAATCCGTCTGACTCGCTAAATTGACGTGAAAGTGGCTGAGTATTCCACAGGCACGTGCGTCTTTAATATAATCTCTAAGTCGAATCAGTGTGACACAATATGTGACAAGGCTAGACTTTGAATTACAGGTGTAATCCATCCGACGGGCTTCTATGCAGTTTCCCTCTACCCAATTTCACTCACAAGGCTTGGGACGACTCGATGCCTCAGATGCCATGCAGTGGTATCGAACTCGGGACCTCATGATTGCGAAGTGAACATCTTAACCACTCAGTCCTGCCTGCGTCCACGATTAAAACTATATACAACCTCAAATGTACTAGATTGTAATTATGGAGTGTATTTAGGTGTGAAATTACGGATTTGAAGAGTTCTGGATTGCAGTTGCAAAAAAACAAATGTTTCCTGGACTATCACAGCGTGAAATGTAGTGTATAATAACATCATTTAGACACACATATAGAAAACGAACAGGAACCAACGAAGGAGCCTCAACGCTGCTGCTCAACCTGCCAAAATTGTAGACAAATCTCCTTCAAAGTAGACACTACCGTCTTAAAAATGGATGAATATACCTGATAAAGTAGTCCTGAATACAATATGCCAGAAAAGAAGACCAGATAGTCACGGATTGAAGGCCGGTAGAACGACAAAGGTTCGTCCGTGTGCGGATAGCATCAGAAAACAACAGAAGCAACACTTCTGCATGAAACAAACTAACAAAATACTCACTGAAATACAATCAAACAACACTACAAAAACTCTACAAAAATACACATTTCAGAAAAAAAGACTATAACAATGACAACAACAACTACTACAACAGCAACGATAGAAAACACGAAGTGTTTTTATCTTCCTTCCCAACATCACAGGTTCACACAGAATAAATTTGAATAATCCCTCACACAAAATTAGTTCTTGAAAATATGACACGAAGAATTTAAAGATACTACAATATAACATTAACAGCTTATAAACACCTGTATGGAACTAAACGATTTTATCATCACACGCGGCATTCACGGTGCAATAATACAGTTTATACACAGACCACACCCACATATCATCTACACAACGAAACAAAAATACTAAAAGTGAAATACCACCTAGACATGCGAGCTGCCGTTTGTTGTCACAGCAAGCTTCAATCCTCATAGTCCCTGCCACTATATGAAAAGATCACTTTCAACGCTATTTCTCTCAGTCAGTCCAGACAGAAAACATTAAACAAACAAAAACACATACACACAGAAATTTCCGCAACATCAATAGCCTCACTAACCCCCTAACATTATAGACGGATGCACTCCGCCAACAATAAGTGCAGTTGAACAACAACTATCACACTCTGACTGAGATCACCTTGCCCACCTCTGCTGTGGCGACCACCAGAGCATACAGAAATGAGCATACACAAATGGGCAGTAGAGAGAGTGCAACATGTCCAGTCTGTCACACTGCGCATCACTGCATGTTGGAGTGTGCAGTATGGTCCTCAGTTTTTGTTTATCTTTTATTCAGGAGGAAGGGCAGTGCCTATCACCCTTTTCCAGGGACCCCCAAGACTGGTGGGAGTTAGAAAGTATCTTCAGACCAGAAACCTGGCCCGAATGCTTGCAATAGAGTGGACTCCGCTAAAGGCACCCGAGAGCCAGGTGGTAGTGTTAAACTGAGCGACGGATTAAGTAGGCTACGGCGGGATTTTAACTCAGAACGCAAAGAGCTTGAATAAATATCGCAAGGCATCTCGTCCGATGCTCTAATGATCTTGCCAGTCTACCGCCCAAGACTGGTTTTATATTTACCTACACCGAAAGGACGAAAGGCAAAGTTGACCTCGTTAGGATTTGAACTCAGAGTGCAGTGAGCCGGAACAAACAACACATGATTTAATATTTGATGTGAAATGATTAATACTTGAAAAGTGATTGTAATACCAGTTAAGGTAAATTTTATCCGACGTTCTAACTGGATCTTCCAATTCTCCGCGTAGGCGGACGTATGGTATAACTGTAAAAACAGATCTGTAGGTTACGCCTAGTCGTTCGGGTAATTTCTTGCGTGCCATAGGTCTGCTCGATCAGAGCTGACCTGGAGTTACACAACAACAATTTTGAAAATAAAAAAAATCTGAACTATTTCAAAAGGTCAGTAAAGAAACAAAACTAGAGTGCTCTTTTGAAAAGCAGTAAAAGTTTCGAATAAAGTTCAGATTATGTCCTGTCATGCAGCAGGGAAAAACCAAATATAAACGCATGCAATAGTTTAGGGACTTACTTTGCTGGCGTGCATCACTACCATCATTCCTCCAAAGTAAACATAGCCACCCACCAAAAGACATAAGTGTTACTGTTTGTATCCTTCCTTCCTTCGGCCCTAAACTTCTGGTGGAGTCGTAGAGGCACCGTCGTGGCCAACAGCGTATCTTGGGCATTTTCTTCTAAAACCTAGCGAATGCCATCCCGCTCCAGGTCTGACGACAGCCGATTTCTCCCAGAGAGAAAAAGAGAGCGGTAGCGATAGAGAGAAATCGACTCCTATACTGGACTGGTACTTTATTTATCGACTTCGAAAGGATGAAAGGCAAATTTGACCTAGGCGGAATCTGAACTCAGAGTGCAGAGAGTCGGAACGAATGCCGCAAAGCATTCTATCCGACGCTCTAACGATTCTGCCAATTCTCCGCATTAACTCTTTGTGTCATGTTTGTTTGATTGATTGGTTGAGTATATCTAGTATATCAGAAACTAGTGAAACTAGGAGTCCAATTTTTTTTAAAACAATCAATGAGTTATTAAGCAAAAGCCATCCCACCCAAAATGATTTTAAAATTATATTTTACGAAATTGCTCCGTTTGTAAATTATTTGGGGACTAAGTTCGTGACCTAGCTCTATTCAACATCAGAAAGGAAGCGGCTAAATGAAATACGAAATATTTTTCTCCATTATGGAATTGAATGACAGCAGAGCGCACATCGAATATAGCTCTACTTGTTAGAATAATATGTAAACTGGAAAAGAAATTGCAAAAATTTAATTCTTTTGGATAATATAGTATGGGGTAGAATTATTGAAATGTGGTCAAACATCGAGGAACTTGTTTCTATTGAAGTAAATAAATCGAACATTGCTTTAAAAGTACACGAGTCAACTGACAGAGCACAACTGCGAGCGTTCCTTCGTTTAATTTTATTTACAGTCTCCACATATTTTATTACAACACCTAACTTTGAGTGGTTTAGTAGCTTATTCTTAAGTAACTTTTTAAAAACTTATCTACCTACAAATAATGTAATTTCTTATTTTGGAAAAGTGTTTGCATAATATATCTAAGGTATTGGCTAGAATGACTAGAAGACTTGTTTCACCTTCTCACTGACATCTTTTCCTATAAGGCTGGTCTTTAGAGAAAGCTTTTATTAGTCATTATTGACTTAAAGATTATTTGTTCAACTTCAAAATAAAAAAAAACACCTCTAGTTTCTTATTCAATTAGAGTGACCTTATATTATAAGGTAAGGCATTTTCATGAGTGGTCATGTTTAACATGTGATTTAATGCTTGATGTGAAATGATTAATACTTGAAAAGTGACTGTAATACCAGTTAAGGCAAATTTACTGGAAAGAGCAACATACAAATAATTAGTCCTTATTTTTTAAATAAGTTTGTCAAGGGAGGAGTAGCGGTGCCCATAACATTTGCAAGCTCTCTGAGACTGGTGAGATTGATGCAACTAATGCCCAGCATGGACATCTACAGGTCGATGACTGAAGGAAAAACGTAGGCAGAGAGGGAATGGTGCGAAACGTAAGCAGAGAAGGTATGGTGCGAATTCTTGCAACAAAGTGATCTCCGCTAAAAGTAAACAAGGACCAAGAGATGGTGTTAAACCGGATAACGAGCGAGGCCAAATTAGGTTTAGTATATGGAAACTGTTATAAGCTTTTTTGTTTTCTCTATCAATAAAGAGGTTCACTGGTTTCTCAATTGAGCCGTAAGCGATTTGATACATTTTAATAATCCTGTTGTTAACAATAAGTAAACGTTACTTATTCCTGTTGAATAGAACTAAACACCACTTTACTGTACATCGATATCTTTGAAATTTAAAGCATACCACTCATTATGTCTTACATTTTTCTGGCAGTGCTACGATTTTATTAAGTATGTTCATGTTATTTTGGCAATGCTAAAAATACTTTAGACTTGAACAGCTGCAGATATTTAAAAGGATAAAATATGCTCTAATATGAAATACTCTTACCATATCTGGAAAGGTAAATATACTCTTTTACTTGTGTCTTCTAAAGAAACTACTAAATGCTCTAGTCTCTCTAATTTGCACTATCTCAATTTTTCGTACTTCCAATGTCCCTCATATCAGACACTATATGCAATTTTTAACTTCAAGGATCGCAAAATACTCAAATTCCGTTCCTTTTTGCATATTCACATGAATACGTATTCACATTTATTAACTTAACATTTTGAAAACTCTGCATCAACATTCTGCATCCCTCAACCTTCTAATACAAGAAGCCCCACGAGCTAGGATAAATTCGAAACGTTTTGAAACATGCGCGCTAGCACGAAGAAAAATTCATGTAATGAAATCTCAGTTTCAATCTTAAATTTTCAACGGGATTATCGACCATATAATGATTAATAAACTTTTAATATTTATCCTATATAGACAAAGAAAACTGATATGTGATATTAAAATATATAAAGAAGAAGTACATAATAACTATAGATGAAATACGAAATAGTTTTGCTACGTAATTCAGCTGACATCTGAATTTAGTTGTAATTTTTTCATCTGTATTTATAAGAAACCTAGGTTTTAAATCTGGAGTCAGCGTAATATTAATCGACATCGATATAGTTTTGTGTTTTAAATATTTTAAGTTTAAGAAAAAAAATAGACAATCTTTACAGTATTTTAAAACGTCTGTTGTCAAGTTATACTCAAAAACATATGCTTGTTTTGTCGTTTTCTATCGCATCCCAGTTCAATTTTCTTACTTGTTCTTTTTTTCTCCCCGTGTTTCTGTTTTGTTGTGTACATTTGTATAAATCATTGTTAGTTCTCATTTACACAAATCTCATTTTGCTAGTAAATTTTCTGCTTCATTTCTACTCCTTAATTGCTTAGACACTCCTAGAAAATGGGGGTAAAATTGGTCTCGCACATGAATCCGAATTAGTGAAAAATATGAAATGTTTCAGTTTTACATATTTTTATTCTATTGTTTATTTTTATAATAAAACTCGCGTTGTTATCTTAAATATTTTCTCTCGTTCTTATAGGATTTCTGCTTCTTTTGATGTTTGTGTTAGCACGCTATTACATACCCCTTCCTTTACTCTCTCTGTTATGTTATGTATATTTTTGTCCCCCTCCACATATCCTTGACACGATAAAACCCGCCCTCTCTGTTTCTATAACTTCTTATCCTCAGGTTTTTGCATCCCTGCCAGAAGCACAGGCATGCGTCCATTATACGTATGTTTCGTACAGATGCCGTATCCTGAAGTAAACAGTGGATTACGCTTTTCACAATCTTAGTTCACTATAAAGAAAAACAACGTGCCGGCTCTATAGTCGGCAAGAACACCTTAATTAACACACAAACACAGCTACATTTGCACTTCAAGTCCTAAGGTGAGAATGTGATTACGATGATGGAGACAGGCAGAGGTTACTGCTGGCAGTCCCCGGTAAAAAACACTTTCATTAAGACAACCAATTAAAGCAATATTTGCGTGTGTTTGTTTGTCTCGTGCCGTTCTCGTAATGACCAAGTAACCTCTTCAAGATAGCACTACTTTCTCTACTCACCTAGGAAGTGGCAATATAAGGCACCACAAACATTGAATGCTCGTACTTAGTTGCATATGATTGTTCAACCACACATCAGTGCAGCCAAAAGGTAAGGTTTGACGGTGGCGCTGTGTAATGTTTAAACATTTCATGGCCTACCTAACAACTTGGAAAGCAAGACTGTCATACTTGCTCAAATCCTTGCTAATTCTCCATTGACATAGATGCCCTCAATGAAATGAGACTTGCAGACACCAGCGTATGTGTGGCAGTGAAAGGAGGATACACATCCTCTGAATAAATAAACCGTGGGATACTCACTGGTCTCGATTTTGCTATAAAGAGTGAAAGTGCAAGTAATCTGGAATCCCTTCCTGTCAAGATGAGCGATCGTTGATGTCTTTTTGTATTCAGACTAAGACTTTTACAGTGGTCAACCAATTATAACAGAGATTTATAATAATTGGCAGATGTTTGGCAGATATCAAATCCAACATTAAATATCCATCTAATGAGAAGACATTCAATAAAGCCTGTCTTCTGACTGAAGCGGAGTGATACAGGCGTCGCATTGAGTTATTCCGTTTGATAGATCAAATGAAACTGCCTCTCAGCAGTTCAATGATGTCCTCCACCGTGCACCTGTATAAAAACGTGCCAACTAAAGAGCCTCTACGTGGTCGCATGACCTGCTAGAAATAGTAGCCAAATATCGCTCGTATCACACCGTCTTTTGAAATGAGAAGGACACATTAGATAATGTAGTCCTAAATACATTATGCATGAAAGAAAAAAATTGGCTGTTCACAGATGGAATGCCTTTTAACATAGGTCTGCGCAATCAGAGCTGATCTAAGGTTAAACATAAAAGTAACAACAACCTGTATAAAAGCAAGGTCAGTAGGCTATACAGCGATTACACAGGAGTATTTCTCTTCTCGTAATTGCTGGTAAGATCCAGGTTAGGTTTGACCGAACCAAAACTTACTTAGTGGATACTGTACACCCAGAAAATCAGTGAGAATTTAGGTCAAGTTGTAGTACTGTGGATATAATATTCAGTCACTGCCAAATCTAGGGAAAAGCCATGAAACACATGAAGAACCTGTATATAATGCTTGTTGATCTGACCAAATCTCGTGGGATGCACTTTGGATAGTACAATCAGGTTAAACTGATTGGAGTTATCCAAATCTTTTTTAAGAGCATGGTAGGCAAGGACCGCTCAGAAGGTGAACTCTCTGGCGCCTTCCCTATCTCCAACGGTACAAAGCAGGGCTGTATTCTTGCACCTGTGTTTTCGGGTTGTTCTGGACTACATTTGAGACTGTAACGTGAACGGTGGTGTAAACAACCAGTTCCGATTCATAAGTAGTGTATTTAACCCATAGAAATTCATGTCAAAGTCGAGGAACAGTAGAGTGACAGACACTGATTTATTATTTGTTAAATACTGTGACCTTGTGGCACCCAAATATGAAGACACTCAGTACATTGATGATCGCTTTATCTCTTGAAGGCCTTTGGATTCACCATCAGCATCCCAAAGACAAAGTTTTTTCAACAGCCAGGTGCTGATGCAGCACGAGCAAGTCCACTTCATTGCTAATCGATGGATGGCCACCAAGAACAGTACACTGCTTCCCCTATCTTGGGTCTGCTAAAAACAGTAGCCTCACCGTTGATGACGAGTTATCAGTGCGTTTAGCTAAATCCAGATTGGCTTTAGCTAAATGCGTTGATAGGCTTTCATACTGTCTGGGAGCATAGCCATGTGTCTCGCTGAAGTCTAAGGTTGATGCCTATGGGACTGTTGTACTCACAACGTTACTGTACACTATATAGAATTTAATACGTGTTCTCTTTCATATGCAATGCCTATGCATCATTTGTAGACTTTTCCACCGTGAAAAGTTAGAAACATCAATACCCATTGCTCTCTGTAAGCTGGGCGGGATCGAAAGACTCTAAATTAAAGTGCAGACCACATGGAACCGTCACGTAGTGTGTATGAAGGAAGTCGAGAATACCCACAAAATGAAGAAATACTGGATGTCCTACGTTCGACTAGGAGTCTCTTAATTCGCTTCAACGACAATCTGAAGAAGAATCTAAAGCACATGCAGTGGTGCAGCAATTTTTGCGAGTTACTTCCACAAGACCGAATTCTTCCTATGGGCTGAGTTTTAACATAAAACAAAGCTCCGTCATTACAAGTTAAAAAAACAACAAGCATAAAGAGTTACATGCTGAATTTTAGAAAAGTGTTGCATATTTTCATAGTTCCACTTACAGATTGAAGTTACAGAATACGAGTTAGGTAGTCTCTTTGTCTGAAAACTCCAGCCTTTCCAGACTATTACTTAAACACCAAGTCACGTAACCATTGTGTACAAATGTGAATTTATAATTCGCGTAGGGAAGTTGCATGTTTCAAAGTAGTTGTGCACAATTATTATCTTTATTACTAATTCTGAATGAAATGTTTAAATCCACTGCGCAGTTTTCATCCCAAACGACTATACTAGGCCTGTTGCGTTTGTGTTTACTGGAAAGTTTGATGGGAATGCTTGAAGAATATTCCTTGTGGCTTGTGGTAGAATATACGACTATTCTCAATATTAAAAAGATTTTTCATATTTGTCCCAGGGCAGTCCTTTCTCTGGATGGCATTGTATATTGTTATAGCAACAACATGTCGTAGGACAGCTGCTGACCAAACGTGTAAAGTCTTCCACATATATGTGACCATCGATATTTCCGGCAATTCTTGGCGGTTTTAAGGTTTCACTGCCTCTTTTGTTCAACAGGCTGTCTCTTTTGTTCTATGTATGTATGTATGTATGTATGCATGTATGCATGCATGCATGCATGTATTTATGTATGTATGTATGTACATATGTATGTATGTATGTATGTATGTACATATGTGTTTACGTACGTATGTATGTATGTATGTATGTATGTATGTATGTATGTATGTATGTATGTATGTATGTATGTATGTATGT
>JAOPJM010444669.1:0-11119 GCA_027124095.1 Muusoctopus leioderma | reverse complement strand
ATAAATATACACATTATTATGTACATGCATTTATCTATCTATCTATCTCTCTCTCTCTCTCTCTCTCTATCTCTCTCTCAACAATAAGTGCTGAGAAGGAGGAGGTGCTTGAGGGGCACATAGTCATTGATAAAGTCACAGACACCGTGACGAAAGGACTTTAACAGACTAATCGATTAATCAATTGATCAATTGATTAATCATCTAATTGATTAGTAATAACACTGAAGTGTTGTGTTTTTTTTGGCAGTATGGCCCTTCCAAAAATACAATAATAATTTTTTTTTTCTTTGTAATTGTCTTCTGTTTACAGTGAGAGTCGCTAGCAATTGCGACGAGGTTTAGTTTTCGTTCTCCAACAAAGAGCAAATTTCAATTCATTAAGTATTTTTTGCGTACGTCATTCAATACATCTCCACCTATCTGAATTATTTAAATTCATACAATTGTCCCGCTTCAGTTATTTCAGCTTTAGTAATTGCGCAAATTATATTGGTCAAAAAATTTTCCTAACTCGTTTCTTACTTGTAAAAATCTCTGTTTACACATCAAAGCTTGCTTGAGAAAACTATGCTCACCCGGTGAGGTCTAATAAGCCCGAAATGTGCCCGTAGATTTCACATTGCTTGTTAAAAAAGATTACATTTTCCCTCTAAACATGAACATTCAATTTTCTGTGAAATTCTTGAGATTTTTCACCCCCACCTTTTTTTGTGAGTTGCTAACAATTATATATAGGTTTTTGTTTTCTTTCTCCAACTAATTGGCAAATTTCAGTTCATTATGATATTTGTCGTATGTCATTCAGTGCATCCCTACCTACATGAAATGTTTAAATTCATCTGTGGCCAAACTTCAGTTGTTACACTTAACTTACTTTTTCTAACGGTATATAAATACACAGACACAAACACATGTATGTATGTATGTATCTCTCTCTCTATATATATATAAATATAAATAAACATATAAAATAAATGGATCTCCGTCTGAACCAGATGATGAGAGTTCAGTTGTTCGATCAACTGAACTACCAACTCACTGAATTAGTGTGTAAGCGGCTGTGTACTCCACATACACGTGTACCCCTAACGTAATCAGTAGGTAGAATAAGCGTGACAAGGCTGGGCCTTTGAATTACAGGTACAATCCATCCGACGGTCTTCTACAGAGGTTCCGTCTACCCAAATTCACTCACACGGCTTGGGTCGACCCGAGTCTATGGTAAAGACACTTGCCCAAGATGCCACGCAGTGGGATCGAACCCGGGACCTCGTGATTGCGAAGCGAACTTCTTAACCATTCGGCCATGCTGCGCCCATTATATATATATATATGTACATATATATATATGTATATCGAAACAAATTAGCGAATGTACGAAGATTCATAATAAACAATAAAAAGACACAAGAAACAGAAATATAACAACTCTTAGAGTACACACTGAATATAAACAAAAACAGTTGATCACAGACAAAGAAAAGATAAGCTCCCACAAACCAATGAAAGAATTACAACAGAAACCACTGCACACAAAACAAATTTCCACAAAAGAAAGAAAGCAATACAACAGAAATGACCACACATAAAATAAATGAGCTCTCAAAACAATGAAAATACCACGTTACACACATTAAATAAAGCAAAGCATTACACATGTTAAATAAAACAAAGCATTATAGCCAAAATGGACACAAACAAAACAGAACTAAAACCTCGAAATTATGATGGAAGATCACGGAAGTCTCCATGAAGATATCCAACTGATTTTAACAATAAACAGAATAATAACACACAACACAATAAATCAACCGGGGTTATCATTGCGGAGGGCTGAACAGAAACAATAAAGAAAATAGCAGGCATGCCTGTGCGCTTTAGAAGTTCGCTTCGCAACCACGTTGTTTCGGGTTCAGTCCCACTGCGTGGCACTTTGGGCAAGTGTATTCTACTATAGCCTTGGGCCGCTGGTAGTCATGTTGGTTGAGCGGGTGGAGTGGGGAGTAGAGCCGTCTTGGCTCGCTGTTGGTGTGACATGGGGCAGAAAGCCTTTAGGTGGTTATAAGCACCACATAAATGACATCTGGCCTTTCTACCCACATCTGTCACAACCAGCTGGGTCCCATTGGGCAGGACTATGAAGTCGGGGATCTCCTCTAAGATTGCTTGATCCGTTTGGATCAGTAGCTCCATCCCTTTGCCTATCCAATCTTCCTGACGTAGTCTGTGCACCTGGAGGGTTGTTGTTCTATTTTCTATTTCGGCCAAGACGGCCGCCACTAGCCAGCTGATGTTGACTTCTGCTATTCTTATTTTAGCTACACGCCGACCCAGATAGCCAGGCACCATTTTAATTTCATCTGTTTGCAAGGTGGTGATGTAGTGTAGTTGGGCCGCCGTCTCGGTCGGGAATCTTACCTCCATGGTGCCAAAATTTCTCCCCCGGGCGACGTAGGACTTGGCGTCCCATATTGGCTTTAGACACTTTACTATTTGTGCCTGCGTCGCCCGCTCTACATGTCTTGTTTTTGTTCCGATGCATTTATAAATTATTTGGCATCGTTTCAGTGTATGTTCTACTTCATTGGGAAGAATCAGGACAACCCGTCTTCTTTCCTTTCGAATAAGGTTCCTTGCCTTAATTAGTTCCTCTGACGTTAGGTTTACAATTTCTTGATTCCTGGTCGCTCGTGCGAAAGAGAGGTTTGTCGTATTGGTGATGGTGTCGGCGGTGACATTATTTAATTTGTCTTTGTTTTTCTTTTCTTTTTCTTCTGCGTCGCTCGTGCTTTGGTTGGTTGTAGTAGTAGTAGTGGTGGTAGTGTCGGTGTTGCTACTGCTGTTGCTTTCATTTGGTGTGGTGATGTTGTTATTTTTGTTGTTGTTCTTGCTGCTGTTGTTGATGTTGTTGTTGCTGCTGTGGCTGTTGCTGCTGCTGCTCGTCACGGTAGTAGTGGCGGTGGTGGCGATAGCCGTGCTGATGCTGCTGTTGGTGGTGCTGCTCAATGTAGGGAAATCGAGGTCTGTGTCTGGGAAATTCTCTTCACATTCACCTCTCTCTCCTCCCCTTCTCGCCAAACAAGGCGAGGAAGCCATGTTTGTTTATGTTTTAGAAAAAAAAATGGGGGGGGGCTGTCGATTATATCGACACCAGTACTTTACTGATACTTTATTTATCGTCCCCGGAAGGATGATAGGCAAAGTTGACCCCGGTGGGATTTGAAATCAGAACGTAAAGAGCCAGAACACATACTGCAAGGCACTTTGTCCGACGCACTAACGATTATGCCATTTCACCGTTTGGTTGGGCCAGAGCACCCCACGACATTGGTCACCAGCCACTTCTTGTAAATTGTATACCCAAAGGTGCCGTCAGCATATTTGGACTGGGTAAGAAATCTCCCACGTCATCTAGGTAGTAGCACGTTAGCTGATTATAGACCTCAAGTTCGGAGCCCGTCTCCTCCTCAATCAATATATTATTAGTTCCTTCCTCTTCTTTCATTTTGTTCAATAGCTCTATCGGTTATTCATATTTTTGGTGCGAAGAACTGTGAATTTCATACAGTCCCGTGTGTAGTTAGGCTACTCCTGGCACTTTTTCATCGCCTTCTCTCGAAGTGTGTTCTTTTTATGGGGGGACATTTTTGTTTCTTTCTTTGCCCTCTGTCTCCAGCAGCCTGCCTCTTGTTCATTTTACATCTCTTAATTGTCGCAAGACAATGGAGTGGTGCTGCTAGTTATAGCTGGGGCAGGGGTCACTCGGATTCCTGGTCAGTTCTTGGATCCGAGGACGAGGCGATCTCTTCCGATGTTTCCAGAACTGTGACTGGTGGTACACTAAGAAAAGCAGCATCGTGGCTTGCTGTTGTTGTTACTGTATGTGCTGTTCTTTTCCTTTCAGCTTCTCCAGCTCTTCTGGACAGAAAGTCTTAAATCGCCTTTACTGTCCCATATGTAGCAACTGGGCTTCTTGTGAGGTGTATGACGCACTAACTCAGTTTGTCTTCTTGCTCCGTCTTCAGTGTTAAAAATGGTGCATATAGTTCCATATGATCTTCGCCTGAGATAGATCTCACTTCTCGTGTCGACCAGGGTCGCCTGCAACTATTCTTTGCTGGGTACAAGAAAATCCCCTGTTGCTTTGGCAATGCACAAACAGGTCACATTTCTTCTTTCTCGCGCTTGTGTGATAGCTTCCAGCAAAACCACACTTGTTTTCGTTAGGTAGTGCTGTTGCACTGTTTTTCTTTCCGCCAGATGCTGCATGTTCAAAGTTTGTCTGTTGCAAGTCGCATTTGCAAAGGGCGAGGCTGGTTTTCAACTAGATTACTCACATTAAAAAGTAGAGTTATTTTCGTTTGGCAAAATTAGTGTGTGTGTGTGTGTGCGTGTGTGTGTGTGTGTGTGGGGGGGGGTTACCTTTTCGCTACGAATGTTCAAGTCAATATTACTACTGTTAAATAGAAGAAGCGAAACATTTAAACAGTTTTAAACGAAATTAAAACAAAACATACATATAAAAAAAATACAACATCAAAACGGTAATGGAAAAATGACAAGTAAGAAGTGAATATTTCCACAAAAGATACATATTGGTTTTCATGTTTTCTGTTAAAAATGCATTACACTGCAGAATACATTTAATATGGCTGCCGATGAGATAGCGTTATAATTTATTACGGTTTTCCCCCGCCACCGCTGCACGCTAAATAAATACATGAATGAATACTTGAAATAAGATATTTTTAAAAAGGTTAGTGGGTGTAGTTAGAACAAAAAGCAACAAAGAGAATGATTCCTAATGGGGAGAGGGTTTCTTTTTTCCTTTTTTTGTTTTTGTTTTAATCTTTTTCATTATCCTCCATGGAAATACAAGCAGCCATCTTAAGTCTTTTATTTCGCGTCATTTGTTCTCGTCACGCTCTGTTCGAAAGTTAGACAAACATATCATCCATCATAGGAGAAACTACTACTACTACTACTACTACTACTACTACTACTACTACTACTACTACCACCACCACCACCACCAACAACAACAACAACAACAACAACAACAACAATTAACAATTTCTTACATGCGCATAAATTTTGACTAGTACATATTTTATCGCCCCTCGCAAGGATGAAAGGCAAAGTCGACCTCGGCGGGATTTGAACTCAGAACGTAAAGAGGAGCCGGAACAAATACCGCAAGGCATTTTGTCCGACGCTGTAACGATTCTGCCAAAATAATAATTAATAATAATAAAGATTTCTTTTATTTGGCACAAGGGCGGGAATGAGGAGACATTACAGAGAAAGTGAAGTATACACAATATAGAAAATTCTATAATATCCCTAGCGGGGCCAATCAAGTGACTTTCCAGATCCTGGATTACCCTGACTACCAATGACAACTGCCCTCTCCCAGCTGTCATTCATTCCCTGGCCTACAGACACATGCTGAGAGTAGGCCCATTCACTCGGCCCATATTCGCCGCTTTCACTCACCTTGTGTTAAATTTACCGGAAAGCGGCACCTCCCTCTCTACACTCACTTCTTTTCCAAGATGAACCCGAAAAAGTCGATACGGTCTTGGTCGAACAGAACAGCGTCTGTCCTCAGTCCTTTCACTCGTGTCATCCACACAACCTCTTTCGCCATAGCCACCAGACAGAGGAAAACTGCCCTTCCCTTCTCGGTCAAAGGAAAGCGACAGGGCGATTTTCCCAATGTACTCGGCCGATAGCCGGATCCGTCCTCCGCGCGACAACAGCTGTTCGACAAAACACCAAAAGTCAGCAAGGCTCGGTCTGTTATTGATATTATGATACTGATAATGGTGAGGATGATACGCATAGATAAACACACATAAAAACGTGTATACATACATCCACACATACAAACCACAGGATTGTTCTCAAATATCATACGGTTGCAATCCATGGATTGATATTAGTAATTTATGAACAGTAGCCGCCATCGTAGTAGTCACGACACCAATGACAACAACAACAAGAACAACACCAATAATAATATCCGTTGCAGCAAAAACAGAAAAATAATATACATCACTAACACCAGTAATATGAATAGTAGCTACAACTCTAGAAAAAACAGTTCTCCCACCATACATATTCAAGTTATAGAGTACCCCACTCACACAAAAAAAAAATGCATAACAAAACAAAACCAAAAATGTTTACAAGCTGATATACAATTCTTCACTCTCCAACATGCTGCACCAATTGGCCTACAGCCAACTTGTGTCGTCTCTCTGTCCCTTTCGCCTATTATAACCGTCTTTGCTAATCTGAACTAGGTGACTGTCTATCACATCAAATATAACCTACCACCACCATCACATATTAACAGAACCACGGGCCAACGAGTGAGTCTCTACGTGGTCACTCAATCTGCTAAAAATAGCAGCCAAATCTCCCTTAAATCATACCCTATTATCTTAAAAAGGAAAAACACTTTGAATACTGTAGTTCTAGATACACCATGTCTTTAAAAAATGAGTAATTGCCACGGCTGCAATGCATTTGATCATAGGTTACTCGTTAAGGGCTGGCCTGGGGCTAAACAACAACAACAAAAACAACCAGCACTATCATCATAACTTACCACTTAGCCCCAAGGAAGCCTCTACACAGTCGCTCTGCAGCCAATTATTTCTGTATCATCTTTAAAATGGTTAAATATACAGAATAAATTAATCCCGAATATAATATGGCAGGAAAGAAGACGATACAGTCACGGCTTGAATGCCAGTCGTACGATGTTTTTTCATCACACAGAACTATTTTTCTTAACACATGCAAACGCCGCCAGAGAAGTATAGAAGCCACAAATCTACACGAAGCGGGCTCTAAAACACCTATAAAGGTCAGTGTCTTACAAAGTCTACAAAGTACTCTCACAGACACAACCAAACAACACCATTTACAAATAATTTAAAAGAATACATGACATTACAGAAAAAATAACAATGATGACAATAACAACAACGGCAAAAAACAGAAAGTACTGTTGTTATCTCCCTCCCCGACGTCACAGACCCTCACAGAATGTATTTATTTAATGAAACACAACACTTCAAACCTGACAAAAAAGCATTTAAAAATTCTAATCAATGGTGCCCAAAACTCCTTTATGGAACTAAAAGATTTTATCATCACACACTACATTCACGTAGTAATAATCCAAGAAACATTTTTACTACCTCAACACAGAACACACATATTACAAGTTACGCTTACATCAGATTATACAGGGTCTGCCACAACAGGGGTGAACTGATAACATATATAAAAACATGAATCCAGTATATAGATATCACAAATGACATTCTTAAACTACTAGGAGACGACTTTACACTATAAATATACTCTTTCAAAACAAAATCCAGCAACATGAAGCACATTGATATAATAAACACTAACACCGTCCTCACCAACTGTGCCACAAGGTTACACACGACAACTGAAACACTTTAACACTCCCAAACAACATTGTTGAGTGATACGTTAAGGCCTTCAACACATACTAGTTTTAAAATAGTATATATATATATAGCAAAAGAGCTAACATAATATCATCACAACTAAACTCCCTTTACGCACTAAGCAAGCCACACCATCACACAAACATCAGCAAGCCAACAACGCTTTCCCACACATCACCTTCTATTTCACAAACCTAGCTATCACAACGGCTTGGCAAAGAATCCGCCAACTTCCCACGGACCTCCTACCAATTATCATCACAACACATTCACACATCAATGGAGAAAGCAAAAACATTTTTACATATTTCAAAAAAGCCCAATGGAACAATTTCTACCAAGAAACAGAATCAAGGTTTTCGGAATTCAACAACACCACAATCACCAATATAGACGTACATTCAACAACACCACAATCACCAATATAGACGTACATTCAACAAAATAATTATAGATGCATCCCACAAGGCAACATAAAAAATACAATCCTAATTACACACCAGAAATAGCCAACCTCATAAAAACTGGACACAACTTCAAACACAATACATCAACTCGACACACAACCGAAATAAAATTTAGCATCAAACAAGTAAACAAGGAAATAACAAACAAACAAAAAATAACTATAGAAAATTGGCAACAGAAAACTGGCAACAGTTTTCTGTTTATATCTGTGTCCACATAATATTTGTATCCAACATAAACCACAACACGATACAACATAATATTTGTATCCAACATAAACCACAACACGATACAACATAATATGTGTATCCAACATAAACCACAAAACAAACAGTAAAACACTATATAGAGTAAATAGCAGCAGCAGCAGCATCAGCAAGAACGGCACCACTTCACCCTATGTCACAATAACAACCTCAAATAACATACCCCACACTGCAACACCAAACAAACGTCCTTATCCAACATTTCTCGGAAATCAGCCACAAAAAATCACACGAAGAAGACGGTAACACACAACGAAAAATATTCATTTTCCATCTAGGTCATGATTTTGATCTTTCCTTCTATCAGATACCACAAAGCAATAGGAAGATAAATAAGACAAAAACTCAAAAGCATCAGGACAAGACAAAATCACAAACTTACACTAAAACACCAAGAGCCTGAAGGAATCACTGCACTCACCAACAACCAACATCTAAAACTTTTAATTCCAACACTGCCAAATACCCAGAATCATGCACCTCCACAAAACATGCACACAGTCTCATATACAGATGACATCACACTAACATTATTCTACCATACTCCAGACACAGCTGCACAGCTACTCTAACACTACATAAATCACCTAGAAACTTGGCTCTAAAACAACAGGCTTAAAGTAGCACCTACCAAATCCACTATCTCCCTTTTTACCGGCAACACCACTGAACATCAAATACAACCATCACACACAGCATAAACGTATCACACACACACACGCGCACGCGCACGCACACGCACGCACGCACGCACACACACACACACACACACACACACACACACACACACACACAGAAGGCGTTACATACAAGGAGTTACATACAACACCTCCACAATACTCACAACACACATAGATGACAATAAAAAAAAGCAAAACAAAGTTTGTTGCCGCAGCGAGCTTCAGCCTCTCTAGAGTCCCTGACACTCCCAACCACCCAGACACATATATAACACCCCAGTACACTACAACAACAACAACAACAACAACAACCTAAAAACACTATCGTTCCCACTCAGCCCAGACAAACATAAAAAAGTACATACTACACAGAAATAGCTGCAACTTCAATAACCTCACTGACACCATACACTGTACTGGGAAACACAACACCAACAATAAATGCAGAGAAGCAGCAACAACTGTCGTGCTCTGGCCGAGCACACCTTGCCCATCCCTACTTTGTCCACTACCAGATTCTAGGGGCGTACAGAAATATACTGGACAGTGAAGAGAGTACATTTCCAGACTGCCATACTGCATCTCAGAGTGTGCAGCATGGTCGTGAGCTAAGCGGTGACGTATTATAACTGAGAAAATGGATTTATGGGTTGCATCTCGTCGTTCAACCGACTACCTGTGTGCCATAGAACTATTTATTCACTCAGAGCTGACTTGGGCTCATCAACAACAACAACAACAACAACAACAACCATACCCAGCATCAACTACCAATACCACTTTCTATAAATACATTTATGAACTTGTGCCAATGTGACAAATCAGTAGCACTGCCATCACCATCATCATCGCCACCACCACCACCACCACCACCATCTTCATCATCATCAACAACAATGTCTACCACTACCACTGCTACCACTTCCAGCCATCTACCATCACTGTCATTCACTACCACCACCACCACCACCACCATTACTACCACGACGAAAATCACCACCACTACAACCTTAACTGTAGAACGAAATCGGTGACATAATTGAAATCTTTAACATAATTCTTTCTAATATTGGCACAAGGCCAGAAATTTTAGGGGAGGGGTAAGTCGATTAAATCGACCCCAGTACTTGACTGGTACTTTGTTTATCGACCCCAGATGGATGAAATGCAAAGGTGGCCTCGGCCGTGTTTGAACCCAGAGCGTAGCGGGCCGGAAAGAATACTGTAAGGCATTCTGTCCGACGTGCTAACGATTCAGCCAACCCACCAAATAATAATAATAATAATTATTATTATTATTATTATTATTTCTAACATAGGCACAATGCCAGAAATTTTTGGGAAAGGGAACAGTCGATTATATCGACCTCAGTACTTGACTGGTACTTTGTTTATTGACCTCGGAAGGATTAAAGACAAAGTTGACCTCGGTGGGATTTGAACTCAGAAATGTAAAGAGCCAGCATAAATACTGTAAGGTATTTCATCCAATGCTCTAACGATTCTGCCAATTCGCCACCTTAGAAAATAACAACAACAGTAGTAGTAATAGTAGTAGTAGCAGTAGTAGTAAGGATTTCTTAGTTTGGGATAAGTCCACCCATTTAACTCTTAACATCCTGTAGGACACGGTTCCACACGGTACTGCGTCATCAAATTGATATGAATCATTCAACCATATATATATATATGGTGAAAGTGAACTATTTTTATGTGAAAACACCTCAAGTACCTGTGTGTTTCTTACCTGTAAAATTCATAATAAATAAGCTGCAAAACCAGTTTTTATGCATTTTCTGCTCAATCATTACAGGTCATAGAAAATTTTTAACAGGATGTTAAGAGTTAATGACTGATGTAAATAGAATATGTATTTAATTATGATTTCTAATTTAAGCAGAATACCACAAATTGTGGAGGAGGGAGGGTGTATATAATCGGTTATATCAACCGTGGTCCTTAGGTGTTAGTCCTAACACGACTCCTTGTTTAACACCACCATCTGGTCCTTAGGTGGTAGTCCTAACACGACTCCTTGTTTAACACCACCACCTGGTCCTTAGGTGGTAGTCCTAACACGACTCCTTGTTTAACACCACCACCTGGTCCTTAGGTGGTAGTCCTAACAGGACTCCTTGTTTAACACCACCACCTGGTCCTTAGGTGGCAGTCCTAACACGACTCCTTGTTTAACACCACCACCTGG
>JAOPJM010444562.1:0-11120 GCA_027124095.1 Muusoctopus leioderma | reverse complement strand
ATCAATAGGGTTACACGTAACGTTAATGGAGCTAAACCGTGAACATGATGCAAAATATATATACCATAAGCCCATATCACACACAGAAGCCGGTTGCTCATGTACGGACAACACTATATCTGCTGAATGGATCCTGTAATACAGAAGCCATCGTATATGAGGGGAGTGTAAATCAATAGACTCGGAACTTTGCACCACCTAAAGTACTATATTTCCATGACTGAAGGGTCGCCTAAAAGAAGATTTAACAACCGAAACTTTTCCTTTAGAGAATTGTTGAAACAATATGTAACCAAACTCCCAAGTTACACCTGTTGTTTAAAACATACAGCTGTGAAGCACGATATAAACTAAAATTGTTTTTGAAAAAAATTGGGCATTACTTAAAACGCGGCAGAAGAGGTGACCCTGGTGACCCCGAAGAAGACAGTGAATTTATGCAAGTATGGGCAGCGTGATCTGAGATGCAGAATTTTCCTTTAGAGTTTTACTCGATGTTTTCGTTGATCTCTCTTTTCTTTTTCTTTCTATTTTAAACTGAGACTCTATCATCAAACTTTGAGATCTATGTAGACCATATCATCATTGTTTATTATTTGTTTACTCATTATCTATGAATTATATTATTAAAAACGTTATATTTTCATTATATTCAATGGAAGTCAGTAGTTAAACTATCAACAGATCAACACCTTTGGGTTTGTACATAAATGATCCTCCTTTAACCACATTTTATGATGTAAGGTCTAGACAATAGAATGGTTCATTTTTCCTTGAATGATCAGATTAAACGGAAGTAAAGTCTACTTCCTTTCTACCACAATCGAATAGCTTTGTTGAGCGATACATGTGGTATGAGTCAGCATATTGACGATAATTGCTCAAACACTAAGTATCTTTGAAGCTATAAGTAAGTTGGATTGACGCGATTTATAATTATAAAAAATATATAAATTAACTCCATATTCATATAATTGAGTGCTGTTCACTTTGACATATGTAACCCGCTTGATCACTATATATATATATATACCGCAACGAATTTGTCCGACGCTCCAACGCTTCTTCCAATCCTCCGATTTCATATAAATATATATATATATATATATATATATATCATATCGTATCAAATTATATCATATCGTATCATATTATATCATATCATGATTGATAAATGATATCAAAAATATCAAATATATCAAAAATATGTAGCACTCGATACAGAGATGTAGAATAGTGTATTTGTATCTATGAAGCAATATGGGTTAGCCTATCTATTAACTTATCATTCGTTTCCCAGCCTCTGTTTTTAGGCCATGCTTAACTCCATATGGTATACACAATTAGAAATAGTCAAGGCGAATAACTCGTCCATAGGAATTGTGAGTTATTACAATTACAATGCATCTGGGGTAATATTGAAGTTGCTTTGGTTTGGAGTTCTAGGAAAATAGTCCTGTGCGATTAAAGGAGGTTAGCCTCCATCAATGAGGGGATATAGAAACAGTAGGAGAGGGGCCAGATGGGTTTATGAAGATGGGTTTAAGTTAAAAAATAATGTCGATGAATAATAGAAACTGGAAGGTTGTTAGAGGAACAAGCAAAGAAAGCATATAGTAAATAAATATCAGTTATGTGCATGGATGTGGTCCTAGTCTGGTCAAATTTGTGATTCGCAATTGCGTGATAGTTGCTTTTGAACGTGTCTACATTTCACGAATCTCTCTGATCTGTTGTTTAATTAGAGGTTCTGGTTATAATTCACCAACATTATTTTTTTCCTCCAAACAAACATCGCTAATTATGTCTCCTCGCTAATGGAGGGGGTGACGTAATAGTGTTATTATACCCTCCCCACGTTATTATGTCCTCCTGTGACGGAGGATAATCTCTATTAATCAGATATCACATTTTGTTCTCGCCAACTTCAAAGAAATATATATTATTTTCCAGCGACTTCAATATTACGTCAGAGACTTTGAAAGAGAAATAACTCAGACCTCCTAAGCCAGAATTATTCACCGTCAGAGAAGCGGATATTTCTCATGTATCTCTATACAGAAACATGTTATCTCTTAAAGAAGGTTTATATATGAATTGTAATATTTGTCTGAATAATTTAAATGATATGACATTTCAGAATAATAATAATTTCAGTAATATACATTTTCATACATACAATTCACAAAAGACTGAAAAAGGATGTCTTCCACATTATGATAATATACATATTAGTAATATAGTTCGCATTATAAATAATAAATATGCTGGATTTGTAAAAGTAATATATCTTTATATAATTGTCTCGGCACACATTAATGAAACTAAGATAGACAATACAATATATTATTTATAAAACAGTGTAATGTAAATAGCAATAGTATTCTGAAACAGTGCGATGAAAAAGACCTACACCCTACCACGCTAAACTCTTCAAGCTTTATCTCTATATTGACAGCTATCCGAATCTACGAAAGCTGTGAGTCCTATTCTTAAGGACAACCTCTATGGCAGTTCAGACTAAATTCCAGTCTGGCTTCTCCATATCATGAACAAATTTCGATCAATTGATCTTAGCGGAGGTATCAATCTTGCATTTTGTTTTTAGATGTAAAACACCACTAGAGGAAGTGTGTGTCTACTAATTGCTTGAATGATCTCATTTGATGGAAGTTTATCAACCAAGTCTATGTAATATGTGAGACACTACCCTACTTGCCTGATCACTTTGAGCAAAGACAATGACAGCCTAATACAAATTCTCAGCTGCAACAAAACTATACCTTCGTCTACAATTTCACAATAATATGAATAAAAGTATGCATCACAAGAGACCAACGAGATTTAACATTGAGGAGAAACTAATACAAAAAATAAATAAAATAGAAGGAAACATAACAAAATCTATGAACATGTACCAAAGAAAACACCTGCCCAAGCTAGATACAAACCCGGAGCGACACCAAGGTATATATTTAAAAACCGATAGCCCTACAAGAAATTATATCAACGTAAATAAACAATCTGAATATCAACAGACTGACTGATCTATTCTATTTAGAAAGCAGCATTAATCCTAAGAGCGTAGGTCCTTCTGCAGGTAAATCTAACAAAATAAGTGCAGAGAGAAAACACAAATTAGTTTTGAAAAACAGAATGACCTATAGTGAATTGGAAAATAGGGTTCTAATATGAAAAAAGGTAAAAGCATTAACAACCCCAAATAATAAAAATGTATATCAACAAAAATGAAATAAAAGAAAGGCAAACTATATCAGCAAGGGCGTGCAGGGTACGAAGTTACTAAAATCATGAGTTGCTGCTTCCACCAGAAGAAGGTATTTGAATCAAATGTAAAAAAAAACCCAAAAAACTAAAAAAAACATTACATGGATATTTGCAAAAACCTTCATAACACTCCATGATAAACCAGCATCAATGGAAGTTGAAATATATTGAGAAATATATGCAACAAAACTATTTTTAGCAGAATCGAAAAGAAAAGAAGAATAGAAAGGAAAAAGTTTAGAATTAGAAAAGTGCAGTAGCAATGCAAAATAAGGCCCATGATCAATAGTATGGAATTCAGCAACATGATACAATTGCTATGGATTGGAAAGGCCCTGGGTTTGGCAAATCCCCAATCTCTGCCTGAGAAATATGATCACTACACATGGATCTTTGGCAGGTGCATTCAATGAAAGAGTGAACAGATCAGAATCAACAACTGAAGGATTAATAGAAATGAAAACAATATTGATTCTCCAAATGAAAAATACCGGAGACCACCAAAGCTGGCGGTCTATAAAACACTTATATTTATACACTGTAACAGACCGGCTACTCTCCTGGAAGCAATAACATCTTACCAGAAGAGAGGAAAGAGTGCCAGGAATGGATACATGACTCGAAAGAGCAGATACTTTCATTAGCGGGTCTGCAGTAGGGGGTTGTGTTGAAAGCCTCCGCAGGCTCTAAGGACAGCCGTTGAGATTGATACCGTTAGCGTTCCGTTTAA
Organism: Muusoctopus leioderma; assembly: GCA_027124095.1. Lineage (NCBI taxonomy): Eukaryota > Metazoa > Mollusca > Cephalopoda > Octopoda > Octopodidae > Muusoctopus > Muusoctopus leioderma. Next base: position 7,102 of record JAOPJM010444562.1, on the reverse strand, counting down.
ACAGAGGCGAGTCAACGACTTCCGGAATGAATTCCAAACGGTGAACGTTCTGGAGTGGATGGCCTGGGGGAGTTTGGACACAACATGGGTGATGAGAGGAGGAGAAATAAGTGAATCGAGAGTGATTGAGTGAAGGTGGTACGACGCACACCAGATTCCAGTTGCAGTGATACTTGTAGTAGTGGTATAAAAGGTAGAACAAAGAAACCACAACATCTGTAGGCCAGATGGGGGAGTGTCTCTGAGAGTGTCTTTATATCAATAAGTAGAGTGGCCTTTCTCTGGATGCAATCTCTGATATCTGCATGTGTCTTAGAATAACTATCCCAGATGTGGGAGATGTACCTCATTGTAGGTCTCATATGAGCTTTGTAGATGTTTATTAGTTGTAGGGAGCTTAAATATTTTCCAGCTCTGAAAACAAAATACTGTCTTCGTAATGCAATTCCTACTATTTTAAGGATGTTCGTTTGCCAGGAGAGATCCTCTGGTGCTGTGAGGTCTAGCGTTTTATGCTGCTCATGTTTAAGAGGGTGGAAATGTGTTGTTGTCTAGATATGTACAGTGTGTGTATTTGTTTTGCTGTTGAAGGAGACAAGATTGGCATGACTTAATTGGAAGATGTTTTTGAGGTTTCTGTACTTTGAGCTAGTGCAGAATTGTCGTAGGTTGTCTAGCTTGCAGGAGGCTGACGATTGCGTGAGAAATGTTAGTGTGTGATGAAGGGTGGTATCACTTGTGGAAGAGAGAGTTTTGTTGGAGATGATGGATTGTATGTGATTGATGTACAGGAAGATGTTTAAGGACAAAACCGAATATTGGAGCACACCAGATGTGATAGATTGTCGGTCAGAGAGAGCTCCAAGAGTACACGCCGTGAGAGTGTTAATTGTGAATCCGGAAGTCATTGAAGACTCCAAAACAAGAAAAACACTTACCATGTGAAAGCTACTGTAGGAAGATGCAAATTATTTAAAACTGACAGCAGTAAATTAGATCCAAGCACTAAATAAGAGAAATACAAACGACTTCCCATACAAACATTTAGGAGTGTATGGATATCATAAAATACAACGTACATAAAGAAATGAAAATTTTAGAAAAGAGTACTAAAGGAGAGAGAAATTGATATCAAAAGCTTAAGTAAATACCAGAAATAAGATAACTACAGCTTCGACATAAAGAATTGGAAGTTAAATAAACTGAAGAACTTAGAGAGAAATTACTAGAAGAATACAGAGTTCATGAGTCACCATCCTAAACCCCATATAGATAGAATATACCCAGCCTGCACATGGGGATGACTAGCCCTAAAAATAATTAGAAGCGAGAAAATGTAAACTGATGTGTGATAAGGGAATATAAAGGAAAGAAAACAATATTCTTTATATATAAGAAAGCAATATCATACAAAATAGAATCTACCGAAACTGAAGAAAAATCTTCAGACATATACAAGACAAAAATAGAATTCCAAAATACACCAAAAGAAAACAATACAGGAAAAATCTACTCCCTAGCCAATACATTGCAAGATTCGACAGCAAGTAAGTCAACGTTGAATCCAACAGTAGCTTAGAAGCTGTAAGCTAAAAGCAGAAACGGAAGGTTTGATTTTAGCCTCTCAGTATCAATGCCTCGTCGCCAAAAATATGGAAACAAAATTATGAAACAAGAGGCTAACATCAGGTGCAGGCTATACACTGAAGAGAACGAAACAAATGACCACATCATTTCAGTTTGCCCAGTTATTCAAAAGTCAAACTACACACACACGCGCACGAACACATACACACACACACACACATGCACACACACACACATGCACGCGCACGCACGCACACACACACACACACCCGACCCAGTTGACAGTAATGTTCTCGGATAATTTCTGACACTTCGATGAGAAACAGAATAGAAGCGTTATAAGCATACAGCAAACACGTTATATAATAATTTTCCTTCTATAATATTGGTCATACTTGTCCAGACCGACATCCAGACCGACATCCAGATCAATATAACCCGTCCAGATATAAGTATCAAATACTAAAATAAGAATCTTTGTATTTAGATTGATGTTTCGATATCTTCTAAGCAAAACATCGCTCGAAAAGCGGTCGTGAAATTATCAAAGTGCAAAGTTCATGGTGATGCGACGCATGAATGTAAACAACAAAAACTAATAATAATTGTGAGCACTGGTTATGATAAAGAACATGAAGAAAAGCATAAAAAAACAGTACTAGAGCTTAGAACTTTACTCTTAGTAAAACATTGTACCGCAATAAAATCATGAAGACAGACGTTATACGAACAAAAAAAAAATATATAAATAACAAAACATAACGAAACGAACCCCTAGAACACGTTAATATAAATAATTATATCTAACAAAAGCCGAATCAGAAAAGCACAAAAAAAACAGATATACATAAAACTGAATATGAGGAAGATTTAAGAACCGGGAAATCCCAACTTGGAAATTATGAACAAGGCAACATAAAAGGGAAAATAATTAAATAATTGAAAAAAAATATAACCTCATACGGGCCAATGAATATACTTTCAACGTATAAAACCCAACGATAAAATAGCATCAGCAATAAAAAAAAACCTCAAACCTGGTCATCACCTACTTAATGAAAAGAGACACGTACATCAATATCATCAGATTAATTGAAATAGTGTCTGCAGCAGCAACTATAGTCACAAAGAAAAGTGGCCGCTCCCTCAGCTATACCCATATTGGAATATAAAAATCCAAGCAAACAGCATAGAAACCACGCATACGGAATAATATAGAACATGTCTCTCAATCCTTAAAGATAGCAATAACAAAAATATTCAATTGCAGAAAAAAAAATATTCAATTGCAGAAAAAAAGGTAAAACGAATACTACTGAAATATAACGTATCATAAAACAAAGAAGGATCCGGAACGAAAGATTGTCTGAGACAATACATCCTAACTATATCACAATACGTTCATCGGTGAGAAAAGTATCAATGATTCTTTGCGCGAAACAATCCCCTTGACTCTAACCAAAAACACTTTTATAACAAAAATACGTAGAATTGGGCAGCTGAAAGAGCAGCATTAGTAGAGGGATTCTGGGGATGGGTATGGATTCCAAACGAATCACCATCGGTGAAGCTCTTACAAAAACAGTTTATTTAAAATAAACACATAAGGTGCTGCGGGTATGTTTAATATAATAACAGAGCCAGAAACTCCGGTTCAGTGAGGGAAAAACCATATTATTACCCAAGGCTAAAGAAATACCCAGCATAACCTGCCTTCCTACCGCTTAGAAATGCTTCACTGCAATAACATCGCGGAGAATAAATGAACATCTGCAAAATATAAAAACAGACAAACACACAAACACACAACCTGTTTCCAGAAGAACAGAGGCTTGTTGTAAATGCTCATACGGATGTAAAGATCCGTTAGTGATCAACATAGCTGTGGACGAAGATTTTATAGGCAAAAAGAACTGTATGGACATGGCGTGGATTGAATAACAGAAAATGTGTTACTGTGTTCCTTTCAAGTGGATCTGGGATAGATTAATAATGAGTAAGGTAACACCAATAATGAGTGCATTCGCTAAACATACCATGAGGAAATGGCACACAATTCTGCAGATACAATCAACAGAAGAAAGTATAAAAACTAACCCCGTTTCTGTTGGGCGAACAATATCCCAACAATACTCCCTTCTTTTTGGCCTGGCACTAACACGTTTTACCCAATAAGTTAAACCGAACTGGACTCGTAAACAAATGGTGTTGGAGATCAATCATCCTTCTTTTGCATATGAACGAATTCAAAGTGTGTGCTGCAGGTGAGAAACAAGTAGAAACATTGCCGCAGACAGTACATGAATAAACTAATGGAATTGTCATGAAATTCGGATTATAAAAATATGTCAAGTCAGCATCCGAGATAGGACAATTAATTAAGAAGGCTAATATCATACTAATTAAATAAACAGAGATAAGGGAATTAGACCAAATACAAACTTTAAAATATTTAGCATTTAATGAATTTGACAGATTACAACACGCAAATGAAAGAAAAGATAACAAAAGAGCATTACACACGCATTAGACTAATACTTAAAACAAAGCTAAATGCAGAATTAACGTTATAGGCGTCAATACTCCGGGTTCCCCGCTAATAATTTAAACAAATACGAGAAGGTATGGGCCTTATGCATCTAGAAAGCGATACTAAAACGTGCACTGTAAGAATAGAACAAATATATTGCAAAAAATAATAGAAAAGTAAAACAAATAGCTTCAAAACACGAACAAAACAAACACAAAACACGTTTCCGTCTTTAAGGAAACCAACAATTACAAAACAGAGGCTGAAATGCATACACATGTGAGGAAAACGGTGAAAAGGCAAAAGAAATAGTGAAAAGGCTGAAAGCTAAGCTAAAGTGGGGCTACAGTTTATATAGTGGGCTACAGTTTATATAGTGGGGCAGTGGTGGTAAGAACAACCCTACATAGACAATACCTGAAAACCTGAATATGATAAAAAATACACTAAGAAAAATCGCAATATTGTCTGGGAAGGTAAGGCTGAAGGATGTTCCATTGCAGCACTCGAACAAACTGTCCCAGCAAAAATTCATGACAGGCATATAATAAAGCAGAATATATTACGTAACTGGAGAATATGTGGAAACTGGGAAGAAACAATTAACCACATAGACTCTGCATTCCTTTTTTGCTAAGACTGGGCAGCCAGTCTCATGCATGACATTGTTGGGACTTTCATGCCTAAGATACACAAAACTCAGGTTGTTGGTGCAGTGAAGGCACACAACAACAACAACAACAACAACAATATTAATAATACTTTCTTTATTGGCTACAAGGGCCCAGAAGACATAAAATACAATGTAAAGAAGACATGGGGTATCACAAAACATGTGGGTGGGTCTAAATAATTATACAAAAAAGACGGGGGAGGGAGAAAGACGTTATACAATGAATGAGGACACGTTAAAATGTTGAGAAAACAAATAATTAAAATATTACAGAAAAACACAATAATTAAAACAATATATAATTGATAAATGATAAATATGATAACAAAAACAAAAAATGATTTGGACATAAAATACATTTAAGGCCCTTCTCACTCACAAGAGCGAGAGCCTACTGACTATGTTGGATCAGAGCACACCACCTCTCTGCCCACCTGCCATTGCCTGTATTGTTCATGGCTGCACTCAAAGGCGCCTCTTAACAATTTGTGTGTGGGCTTAGGGAGAAAACAACACACGTCCCGGGGATGTGCCGCCTTCATCATATGGTAATTAGAGTCCGGCACTGGAAGGCCTCCAGCAGTCCGTTTCACTGTGTCCCCATCCAGCGCCATGCTACGGCTGAAACCTCCGCACGATAATTCCACCGCGTCACTCATCAGTTGTTCGGTTGTCCCTCGAAGAACAGTGAAAAAGATGAACTCCACTTCCAGTCCCTCCACCTCCAGTTCTTCTCCCTCCCTTCCACATCTTCCTTCCCCTCCTCCCTCAGGCAAACATCAATGCTCCCCTGTGAGGGTCGCGCCTCCTCACGCAAAAGCTCCACCTTGCCACTCTGCCGACCATCACTGTCGCCGTCACCACAATTGCTTGTTTGAGGAGGGTACACTTTCTCACATGTTTTTAGGGCCCTCCCCCATGCTTCACAAACAAAGGAACATTGGTAGGGAATTATGCCCCTATAGCATGTTTAAATCTGCTTTGGAAGCTTTTAACAGGAATATTCTCTGAGTAAACGTATAAACATATACTACTGAATAAACTGTTGCCTTTGAAGCAAAAGGCGTGCCTGGAAGGGTCGTACAGAATAAAAAATTACCTAGCAATTGATAATGCAATCTTGCGAAATTGCTTGAAGTGAGGTACCAACCTAATTATTGCAAGGGTGGATTTTCAAAAGGTCTATCATATGGTACCACTGTCAATGTTTGGCATTGCTAAAAATGTTATCAAAGTCATGCCGTCCATCGTGCCACATTAGAAGACAAACCTATATGCTGAAAATGAAAATCAGGCATAAGTCCATATTAAACAGGACATTATCGAAGAACATTCCTTTTTCTCCCTTACTCGTTGTATTATCATGGATACCATTGTCAATGATAATATGCGAAAGAGGAACTGGATACAAATTTGGGACGGAAGCCCCAGAGATTAATCACTTATTTATGGACGACCTAAAACTGTTTGATAAATCAGAAAACCAAATTGATAGATTTGTAAAACTGTTATATTTGCCAGGATATTGGAATAGAGTTTGGCATCTCAAAATGTGCTTTAGTTAATGTGTAAAGAGGTAAGTGGGAGACATGCAGTGGTATTCAGCTACCATATGGATGATAGCATTAGTGGGCATGAACGAGATTGCTATAAATATGTTGGCACACTAGAATTAGATAATATTTTAGACAGAAAGACGAAGACAATGGTGACAGACACATGTCTAACAAGGTTAAAAATTATATTGAAGAACAAGCTACATGCCAGAAACTTAATCCCGGCCATCAATAGCTGGGTTGTAGCAGTGATACGTTACAATGCCGCCATCTTCAATTGCACTAAGGAGGAGATTGCGAACTTTAACAGGAATACTCTGACTTTTATGATAAATTATAAAGCATTGCATCCATGAGCATTGTGGCCCGCTTGTACATGCAAAGGAAGAATGAAGGCCGAGGGGTAATCGGCATCGAAGAATGTGTCGCCAACGAACGTAGAGCATTAGATTGGTATTTCGCGAGTGGTAGAATGGTAGAGAACTAATCTTTCAGTATAATGCGGAAAGTAGCAACCTTTCTGAAGAGAACATTGAGAAAATCAACGTGTTGGAGGAGAGAATCATGGCAGAAAAGGAAGTACAAAAGTATGCCACTACATGGTCTGTTTGAAAGAGATACAAACACTCCATAAAACTGAATTTCATGGGATTGGTTGAAAAATGGAGACATAAAATGGGAAATTGAAAGTCTAACACTTATAACCCAGAAACAAGCCCGTAACACACACTCTGTGAAAAAGTATATATATAAATA